>JAODAL010018899.1:0-73457 GCA_025379985.1 Phyllomedusa bahiana | reverse complement strand
TTATAATGGCCCTGTCGCTCCTATTCTGATTGGTTTCTGCCGACCAATGATAAGAGCTTAAACAATTTGAATTAACTGTATTTCCCGGCAATTCTCTATATCGCAATTCCCTGATGTAGCGCCAGTTTTCGGCGACAAACGCGTTGTTAGGGATTTGTTTTGATTTATGTTTATAGAAGGTTTCAGCTCTTTTACAGAGAATGTTTTACACTTATTAAAAATGATTTTTTTTATTAATACTTCATGCCGCACGGAGCTGAGAGCCGAGATTTCATTGCCCCGATCTCTCCATAAAATACAATGGGACAATAGCTCACGCTCTGATTGGCCGAGATAGCCAAACCCCCGCTACTCAACCAATCAGCTCTTTTCTGCATTTTCACTGTATTTTGAACTGTCCCGCCTTTGATTTTGATTGGTCAATATTCCTCCATAGATTATAATGTGTCCCTGTTGCTCCTATTCTGATTGGACAAGATTACCAACCCCGGCTACCTCAACCAATCAGCTCTTTTCTGCATTTTTACTGTATTTTGAACTGTCCCGCCTCTGAATTTGAATGGTCAATACTTCTCCATAGGTTTTAATGGGTCCCTGTCGCTCCTCTTCTGATTTGCTTGTTTCTGCCGACCAATGAGAATAGCTTACAGAGTTTGTATTACGGTATTTCCCGGCAATTTCCAAGATCCTAATTCCTGATGTAGCGCCGTTCTAGATTTTTGGAAAGTGATTTTTTTTTTTTTTTTTTTTGTTGAAGGTTTGAGCTCTTTTTCTGATAATGTTTTATACCTAATAAAGGCGATTTTTGGAATCATACTCCATGCCGCACGGCGCTGAGAGCCGAGATTTCTGTTGCGATCTTCTATATGTTTCCTCTCATGTTACGTTCTCGCTTCACCTCGCCTCCGCCGGATCACTTAGACTAGAATCAACCAGGTCTGCCTGTCGGACCTGGCGAGCGCTGCAATGCGTCTCACTTTGCCGACTCGCGATCGTACATGCCTCGGAGTTTTCGAACGCGCCACAACCCGCCCCGGAACGCCCACACCGCGCCTATTGCACGTGAGGTGCAGCCGAAAGTGGCGAACGCGGCGCCTAACATCGCATCTCTGCGTCCGACAGGGGATTCGGACCGGTGAGGCGCAGGATACGCCAGAAAACAGGCGTAAATCCCGTACATACATGTCGCCCTATATGTGCAATGTGACTGAGACCAGAGGGCCATGTCCACCCCGCACAGGTTCACCCCGATATGTCGCCCCATGTCAGGTGACCTTACCTCTCTTTCTACAATTCTGTGTTACAGGTCTGCAGGATGGGGACCACGTGGGAGGCAGCACAAGATTTCTACATCTGGGTCCAGGAGAATGGAGGTAAGAAGATGAAACATGGATTGATGCTAGTACTGGGACTTGGACTCTGCTCCTCCCACTGTGGGGTCATTTATAGAGACAGAGTCATGGAGAGAATGACTGCTCTTCCCACTGTAGGGTGTTATAATTGGAGAGACCTCTGAGTGACAGATCGCACCCTCCACAGTGGGGTGACCCAGTAACCTTAATATGTGAACAACATTGAGTCTCCCCTGTGTTTTTTAGACCACCGCACAGACCCCTGGCTCTTCATGTACTCACCCATCCCTGTGACCCTGATCTTCGCAGTCTACCTCGTTCTTGTGGCCCTCGGCCCGAAACTGATGGAGGGGCGGGAACCCTTCACTCTGCGCTCCGTCCTTCTGATCTATAACCTGGCCATGGTGGTGCTGTCAGTCTATATGTTCTATGAGGTAAATCTGAGCTTAACCTGGATGATCTGAGCTTCTGTATACTCCACCCTGATCTTTACAGACCCTCCACCTCCATCTATCTGCCATGGTATGACCCCACTAACAGGTCTGAGATTCTGTACGCTCCACCCTGATCTGTACAGATCCTCCACCCCCCTGTCATAGTATGACCCCCACTTACAGATCTGAGCTTCTGTATGCTCCACCCTGATCTGTACAGATCCTCCACCTCCATCTATCTACCATGGTATGACCCCCACTAACAGATCTGAGCTTCTGTGTAGTCCACCGTGATCTGTACGGCCCACCACCTCCATCTATCTGCCATGGTATCTCCCACTAACAGATCTGAGATTCTGTATACTCCACCCTGATCAGTACAGACCCTCCAACTCCATCTATCTGCCAGCCATGGTATCTCCCACTAACAGATCTGAGATTCTGTGTACTCCACCTTGATCTGTACAGACCCTCCAACTCCATCTATCTGTCATGGTATCTCCCACTAACAGATCAGAGGTTCTGTATACTCCACCCTGATCAGTACAGACCCTCCACCTTCATATATCTGCCATCCATGAAGCCATGAATCCTGCATCCTGCACTGTGACGGAGAGTGAATTTGGGGAAAGTTACAAGAACTTGGGGGAGACTTTTGTCATATTCCTCACACTTTCCATGACACCATCTAACTCCATTTACACCACCCTGATCGGAATGGAACGTCCCCCTCCATCTGTCTGCCATGATATAACCCCAAGTAACAGGTCTGACCTTCTATATACTACATCCTGATCTTTACAGTTCTTCCACCTCCATTCTATGGTTTGACCCCAAGTAACAAGTCTGGGCTTCTGTATACTCCACCATGATCTACATGGACCCTCCACATCCTGCTATCTATCGCAGGCCTGGGCTTCTGTATACTCCACCCTTATCTATATATACCCTCCAACTCCATGCCATGGTATGACCCCAAGTAACAGGTCTGAGATTCTATATACTCCACTATGATCTGTACAAACCCCCACCTTCATGCCATGGTATGACGCTAAGTAAAATGTCTGAGATTCTGTGTAATCCACCCTGATCTATATGGATCCTCTACATCATGCTATCATGCTATCATGCTATCTATCTATCTATCTATCTATCTCATATCTATCTGTCTCAGGCCTGGGCTTATGAGTGTCTCTGATTACTTGTGTTTTTCCTCAGTTCCTGGTGACATCGGTGCTCTCGGGGTACAACTATTACTGCCAGCCGGTGGACTACAGTAACAGTGAGCTGAGTCTGCGAGTGAGTGATGGGGAGTCATTCAGACCCCAGAACATACCATTAGACTCATTCTGACCCCAGAACACACCATTAGACACTCATTCAGACCCCGGAACAGACTATTAGATACATTAAGACCCTGGAACAGATCATTAGACTCATTCAGACCCCAGAACAGACCATTACACTCATTAAGAACTTGGAACAGATCAACAGACTCATTGAAAAACCAGAACAGACCATTAGACTCATTCAGACCCTGGAACAGATCATTAGATTCATTCAAACCATAGAACCCACCATTGAATCAAATCATTAGACTCATTCAGACCCTGGAACAGAACATTAGACTAATTAAGACCCCAGAACAGACCATTACACTCATTCAGACCCCAGAACAGACAATTACACTCATTCAGACCCAAGAACAGACCATTACACTCATTCAGACCCTGAATCAAATCATTAGACTCATTCAGACCCTGGAACAGACCATTAGACTCAATCAGACCCCAGAACAGACCATTAGACTCATTCAGACCCTGGAACAGAACATTAGACTAATTGAGACCCCAGAACAGACCATTAACCTATTAGCCCCAGAACAGACCATCAATCTCAACCTGAACAAATCATAGTCTATTCAACCGGAACGACCTTTGACTATTCAGACCCAGAACAGACCATTAGACTCATTCAGACCTAGCAACAGATGATTAGACTCGTTCAGACCCCAGAACAGACCAGTAGACTCATTAAGACCCCAGAGCAGACCATTAGACTCATTCAGACCCCAGAACAGACTATTAGACTCATTTAGACCCTGGAACAGATTATCCGACTCATTCAGACCCCAGCTCAGACCATTAGACTCATTCAGACCCTGAAAGAGAACATTAGACTGATTTAGACCCCAGAACAGACAATTACACTCAAACAGACCACATAAGAGACCAGAAGTCTCATTCAGACCCTGGAACAGAACATTATACTGATTGGGACCACAGAACAGACCATTACACTCATTTAGACCCCAGAACAGACCATTAGACTCATTCAGACCCTGGAAAAATCATTAGACTCATTCAGACCCTGGAACAGATCATTGGACTCATTCAGACCCTGGAACAGATCATTAGACTAATTACAACCCCAGAACAGACAATTAGACTAATTCAGACCCCAGAACAGATGATTAGACTCCTTCAGACCCCAGAACAGACCATTAGACTCATTCAGACCCTGGAACATATTATCCGACTCATTCAGACCCCAGAAGAGACCATTAGACTAATTCAGACCCTGGAACAGAACATTAGACTCATTCTGACCCCAGAACAGACCATTAGACTCATTCAGACCCTGGAACAAATCATTAGACTCATTCTGACCCCAGAACAGACCATTAGACTAATTCAGACCCTGGAACAGAACATTAGACTCATTCTGACCCCAGAACAGACCATTTGACTCTTTCAGACCCTGGAACAGATTATCCGACTCATTCAGACCCTTGAACAGATCATTAGACTCATTCAGACCCTGGAACAGAACATTAGACTAATTCAGACCCCAGAACAGACCATTACACTCATCCAGACACCAGAACAGACCATTAGGTTCATTCAGACCCTGGAACAAATCATTAGACTCATTCAGACCCTGGAACAGATCATTAGACTCACTGAGACCCCAAAACAGATCATTTGACTCATTCAGACCCCAGAACATACCATTACACTCATTCAGACCCCGGAACAGATCATAGTTTCATAGTTTCATAGTTTGTCAGGCCGAAAAAAGACATACGTCCATCCAGTTCATCCCATTTTGCTAAAGTGTTGCTAAAGTGTTAAAGTGTTGATCCAGAGGAAGGCAAAAACCCCCATGAGGTAGAAGCCAATTGTCCTCATTTTAGGGAAAAATTCCTTCCCGGCTCCAATCTGGCAATCGGAAAAATCCCTGGATCAACGATCCCTCTCCATAATCCTGGTCATTAAAACTTTTTAATATTCCCTCTGGAAATGTATCCGGGCCTCTTCTCCCAGAATTCCAGTCACTATAATTTTGTTATATTTATTACATATAGAAATGTCTCCAGACCCTTTCTCCCAGAATCCGGGTCACTAGAAATTGTTATATTTTACATCTAGAAATGTCTCCAGACCCTTCTCCAAAAATCCGGTCACTATAACTTGTTATATTATTACATCTAGAAAGGGTATCCATACCCTTCTCCAGAATCCCGGTCATAAACTTGTTAATATTATTACATCTAGAAATGTATCCAGACCCTTCTCCAGAATCCTGGTCACTTTAACTTGTTATATTATCACGCTCCAGAAATACCTCCAAGCCCTTCTTGAACTCTGTTAGTGAATTCCCCATGACAAGTTCCTCTGGCAGAGAGTTCCACAGTCTCACCGCTCTAACAGTAAAGAATCCCTTTCTATGTTTAAGTAGAAACTTTCTTTCCTCAAGCCGTAGAGGAGCCCCCTTGTTTAGATACAGTCCTGGGTATTAATAAATCTTAGGGAGATCTCTATAATTGGCCCTTAATATATTTAAACATATTTATTAGGGTCCCCCCGAAGCCGTTTTTTCTCTAAAAAATAACCCTAATCTTCTAATTTTTTCTGGGTAATTGTAGCCCCCCAGTCCTTTTATTATCTTTGTTGCCGCCATTGTACCTGTCAAGCTCTACAATGTCTTTCCTGTGCACTGGTGCCCAAAACTGTACACAATATTCCATGTTTTGGTCTAACCAGAACTGTAAAATGGGAGAATAATGTTCCCACCATGTGCATCTAGGGCCCCTTTAATGCACCCCATGATCCTATTAGCCTTTGCTGCTGCTGCCTGACACTGCTGCTACAATTAAGTTTACTGTCCACCAGGATTCCCAAGTCCGTCTCCAGTCACTTTTACCCAGCGTTTTTCCATTTTACATGAAATCATGTAATGGATTTTTCCCCCCCATGTGCATAACCTTGCATTTATCTATGTAAACCCATCGCCCTTCTCTCCCCCGGTCCTCCAACTTATCCAGATCCCTTTGTAATAACACATTATCCTCTATTGTGTGGATTCCTTTACAGAGCTTAGTATCATCTGCAAAGATCGATATTCTACTGTGCACTCCATGTGTAAGATAATTTATGAAAATATTAAAGAGGATAGGTGTCACGGGGGTCGCGGGCTCTGCTGCCCCCCGCGACCATCCCCCCGCTCGCGGGGGTCCGGCGCGGCGGCCCGCGACCACCCCTCTGCTGCCTCGGCGCCGCCTCTCTTACCCGGCCGCGCTCCGGTGAACGCCGCTCCTGCCTATCCCGGCCGTCGTGGCGCGTGGCCGCCGCTTTAAGGCCGCGGGGCGCCGGCTTCTCTAAATTTAAAGGGCCAGTGTCCCGATAATTGGTCATTATCGGGCGCGGGTTCTATTAAGGTATCCGCCCCCATACTTCCTGCCAGTCTGTTGGTGTGCTTACCTAGTGTCTAGAGAGTATTGCTGTTCCGTCCTGATTACCCGTGTACCAGTCCGCCTGCTTACGTTTCCTGACCTTGCCTGTTTGCCGCCTGCCCTGACCGTCTGCCTGCCTCTGACCACGAACCTCTGCTGCCTGCCCTGACCTTCTGCCTGTCCCCGACTACGCCTCCGGATTACGATTCTGTCCCAAACGCTGTCCCCCGGGCTGCCTTCGCAAGCAAGTCACGTCAGGGGTAACGCCCTGGTAGCCTCACCCGCAGCAGGTCCATCCCGCTTTGCGCGGGCTCTGGTGAAAACCGGGGCTACTTAGATTCCGTTCCCTGGCGTGGCTTAGCTATCACCGCTTGCTTGGTCCAGCGGATCCACCCCCCACGTACAGTACAGACTGGCCATGGATTCCGCCAGGTACCTCTCCCCTGATCTCCGGGACATCTCTACAGCTGTCGCCCAGCAGAGTCAACGCATCGACCAGTTGCGGCCCATGTTTGCAGAACCTGGAAACTCGTCTGCCTCCACCGGCGGCCGCCTCTGCACCTGCATCCGTTGCTCCGGCATCCATTGCTCAAACCTGCTCCGGTTTCGGGCCCCTCTCTGCATCTGCCACTCCCCTCACGCTACGAGGGAGATTCCAAGAAATTGCCGTGGCTTCATCAGCCAGTGCTCCATCCACCCGAAATGATGGGGCCCAATTCCCTACAGAGCGAGCCAAGGTGCCTTCATTATCACCTCTTGTCTGGAGAAAGCCTTGGCTTGGGCTATGCCACTAGGGATCGAGGGGACCCCTCTGACAGTGGACCTCCAAACCTTCCTCCGGGGGTTCCGCACAGTCTTTGAGGAACCAGGCCGAACTTCTTCGGCTGCCGCAGCGCTACTTCGGCTTCGTCAGGGACTGTCCGGTACGCCCGGGAAACTTCCGCACCTAGGGCTCGTAGGAGAGGCAACCCTAGGTGTCAGATCGCCTCTCCCGTTTTAAACCATGCCCGTATATATTGGTGCTTCTCCGGACACACCTTCCCAGGCCACCGCCTTTATTGATTCAGGATCTGCGGGAAACTTCATAAGCCACGAACTTGTGACCAGGTTTCGTCTTCCTGTGACTCCATTGCTGAAACCTATGTTCGTCTCCCGTTAGTGGCGAATGCCTTAAGGACGCTATCCGCTTCCGTACGGCCCCCCTCTTCTTGCAAATTGGGGTCTTCACAAGGAGACGATGCAACTTTTAGTCCTACCCCGATCCTCCTCGGAGATCCTTTTGGGCCTTCATTGGCTACAGGACCAAACCCCAACTTTGGATTGGAGCACAGGTAGTCATGCGTTCGGTTCCGCGTGCCCTCTCTCTTGCCTGTCCAAACCGCAAACTCCTCCTCAAGTCCCCTCCCGGAAGCCTGCCAAAAGCCTCCTCCAGGTCTACCTTCGCCTTAAACTGGGACTTTGCCGATGTTTTTTTCCGGAGAGTCAGGCTGAAACGCTCCTCCACCCCGGGCCTTATGATTGTCCCATTGACCTGCAATCAGGCTGAAACCCTCCTAGAGGCCGGGCTTACCCTCTCTCCGCCCCGGGAGACAAAGGGCGATGCCCTGAGTACATCAAGGAAAACCTCCGCAAAGGGTTCACCGTAAGTTCTCGTCTCCGGGCTGGAGCCGGCTTCTTCCTTCGTGGAGAAAAAAGACGGGTCCCTCTGGCCCGCATCGATTATCGGGGCCTGAACAAAATTACCATAAAAAACCGCTAACCGTTGCCCTTGATCTCCGAACTCTTTGACCCCTGCGTGGGGCGAAAAATTTTCTAAACTGGATCTTCGTGGGGCCTACAATTTGATCCGCATTAGGGAGGCGACGAATGGAAAACGGCATTTAATACCCGGGACGGCCATTTCGAGTATTTGGTTATGCCTTTCGGGCTCTGCAACGCCCCGGCAGTGTTTCAGAACTTTGTCAATGAAATCTTCAGGGCCTACCTACGTCTGTGTAATCGTCTACTTGGACGATATCCTCATCTTCTCCCCCGATCTCGAGACTCATCTCCACCACGTCCGCCAGGTCCTCAGGCGACTCCGCACTCATCACTCTTTCCAAACCCGAGAAGTGTCTGTTCGAGCGTACCAGCTTACCCTTCCTAGGTACATCGTCTCTGATAGGGGTCTCCCGATGGATCCTCCAAGCTCCCGGGTGTTGCAATGGCCACAACCGGGGGGCCTCCGGGCCATTCAACGTTTTTTTGGGGTTTGCTAATTTAATTACAGACAATTTTTTTCCCCACTTCCTACACTTGTTGCTCCCTTGGGGGCTCTAACTCGGAAGAACGCCAATCCCAAGTCCTGGTCCCCAGAAGCTCAAAACGCCGTCAGCCGGCTCAAAGCTGCATTTGCATCGGCTCCGATCCTGTCTCGCCCAGACCCTAACCGTCCGTTGATTCTGGAAGTAGATGCCTCTTCAGTCGGCGCCGGCGCTGTCCTTCTGCAGAGATCCTCCTCTGGTAAACTTCGTACCTGTGGCTATTTCTCCAAAACATTCTCTCCTGCCGAGAAGAACTATACCATAGGGGATCCCAGAATTACTGGCCATAAAGCTGGCTCTTGAAGAATGGCGTCACCTGCTGGAGGGGGCTTACCACCCTATTGATATCTTCACAGACCATAAGAACCTCCTGTATCTGCAGTCGGCTCAACGCCTGAACCCCCGGCAGGCCAGGTGGTCACTATTCTTTTGGCCGTTTTGACTTCCGTCTACATTTTTGCCGGCCGAGAAAAACATCAGGGCGGACTCTCTCCCCTCGTTCCTCAGATTACGGTGGGTCCCCGAGTCTCCTCCCCCGCCCCAAATTTTCCCCCCTGAGCGACTCATCACGGCCACCCCCGTGGATCTCCAACGCCTACCCCCCAGGAAGACGTATGTGCGCCCTGCCTTGCACCCTAGAGTCCTGCTGTGGGGACTCGCTTCTGGTAAGGGTGGTCTCCCAGGAGTCCATAGGTCGCTGCAACTGATCTGCCGCTATTCCTGGTGGCCTTCTCGTGCTGATGTTGTCATGGACTTTGTTCTAGACTGCTCCTCCTGTGCCCGGAATAAGGTCCCTCGTCTCAAACCCGGGGCCCCTTTTTCAGCCTCTCCCTGTGCCGGAAAAACCCTGGACCCATGTAGCCATGGAACTTCATTACTGACCTCCCGTCCTCTTCTGGAAACAGGTCAATCTGGGTCGTGACCGACCGTTTTCCAAAATGGCTACTTTGTCCCACTGCCTGGGTTACCCTCTGCTCCTCACAGGCCCAATATTTTTTCAGTCACGTTTTTTCGTCTGCATGGTCTCCCGTTACAAAATTGTCTCTGACAGGGAGTCCAGTTCATTGCAAAATTTTGGCGGGCTTTGTGTGGTCAATTGCAGGTTCGCTTAGATTTCTCATCCGCATACCACCCTCAAACTAACGGGCGGGTAGAGGAGGGTTAACCAGGTACTGGGGACCTACCTGTGGCACTTTGTGTCCGCTTGGCAGGATAATTTGGGCCCGATCTTCTTCCCTGGGCAGAGTTTTTCTTTTAACTCTTTAGATTCGGATCCGCGGGGGCCTCCCCCTTTTTTGTCGTGTTTGGGTTACATCCCCGCCCGCCCCCCCCCTTGTTACCTCGTGTCATGTCCCGGCCGTGGATCCCAAGTAAAGGACATCAAGGCTCTCTTGGCAGCTCACTCGACAGCCCTGTTACGGGGTTCTGCTCGCACTAAAGTCCAGGCTGACTGATACCGTAGGCCCTTTGCCCCTTTAAATTTCCTGGCGATAAGGTTTGGGGTATCCAGCAAGTATATTCGCTTTAGGGGGCCTCGCTACAAGCTAGGTCCTAAATACGGTGGGTCCCTTTGAGGTACTCAAAAGTCTAAACCCGGTGTCCTACAAGCTCCGCCTGCCTCCTACCCCGCGCATCCCCCAACTCCTTCCATGTCTCCCCCCTCAAGCCTGTGGTGCTGAATCGCTTCTCCCGTGGGCCAGTCTCGCCTTTCTCCGTGGCCAACTCTGATAACATCTTTGAGTCAAGGAGGGGTTGGCTCAGAAGACAGTTAGGGGAACGGCTTTTTCCCATTGACTGGAAGGGGTTCGGGCCAGGAGAGCGGTCGTGGGAACCGGAGGCCAACCTGTCTCCTGACCTCCTCTCTAGGTTTCTAAAAAAGAGGGGGAGACCTAAGGGGGGGGGGTACTGTCACGGGGGTCGCGGGCTCCGCTGCCCCCCGCGACCATCCCCCCGCTCGCGGGGGGTCCGGCGCGGTGGCCCGCGACCACCCCTCTGCTGCCTCGGCGCCGCCTCTCTTACCCGGCCGCGCTCCGGTGAACGCCGCTCCTGCCTGTCCCGGCCGTCGTGTGCATGGCCGCCGCTTAAGGCGCATGCGCGCCGGCTTCTCTAAAATTAAAGGGCCAGTGTCCCGATAATTGGTCATTATCGGGCGCTGGTTCTATTTAAGGTGTCCGCCCCCAATACTTCCTGCCAGTCGTTGGTGTGCTTACCCAGTGTCTAGAGAGTTTGCTGTCCGTCCTGAAATTTCCCGTGTACCAGTCCGCCTGCTTACGTTCCTGACCTTGCCTGTTTTGCCGCCTGCCCTGACCGTCTGCCTGCCTCTGACCACGAATCTCTGCTGCCTGCCCTGACCTTCTGCCTGTCCCCGACTACGCCCCGGATTACGTTTTTGTCCCTGCTGTACCCCGGCTGCCTTCGCAAGCAAGTCACGTCAGGGGTAACGACCTGGTAGCCTCACGCCGCAGCAAGTCCATCCCGCTTTGCGGCGGGCTCTGGTGAAAACCGGGGGCTACTTAGATTCCGTTCCCTGGCGTGGCTTAGCTATAACCGCTTGCGTTGGTCCAGCGGATCCACTCCCACGTTACAATAGGGCCCAATACTGACCCCTGAGGTCCCCACTAGTAACAGGGATCCAGTCTGAGTATGCACCATTAACTACCACCCTTTGTTTTCTATCAGTGAGCCAGTTGCTTACCCAATTGCACACATTTTCCACCAGTCCAAGCATTCTCATTTTACTGACCAACCTTTTTTGTGGAACAGTATCAAATGCTTTAGAAAAATCCAAATATATGACATCCAGTGCCTCACCCCTGATCCAGTCTGGAACTAACTTCCCCATAGAAGCTGATGAGATAGTCTGACAGGACCGATCCTTCATAAACCCATGCTGGAACGGTGTTATACATTTATTTTCAGTGAGATACTCCAGGATAGCATCTCTGAGAAAACCTTCAAACATTTTACCCACAACAGAGGTTAAGCTTACCGGCCTATTTTGACCCTTTTTTGAAAATTGGCACCACATTTGCTATGCGCCAATCCTTTGGGATATACCCCGTTATTATACAGTCCATAAATATTAAGAATAGGGGCCTATCTAACACATTACTTAACTCCCTTAGGACACGCGGGTGTATGCCATCAGGACTTGGGGATTTGTCTATTTGAAGCTTCCTAAGGCGGAGCTGCACTTCTTCCTGCGATAGACAAGAAACATTTAAGATGGAATTTACCACCTCCCTTTGCTCATAAACAGTAAGCTCATCCTCCTCCGTACATACAGTGGAGACGAAATTGTTTAATACGATTGCTTTTGTCTCGACGACCTCTACAGTCTCTCCCTCAGTACTTTTTAAAGGGCCAACATTTTCTTTTTAAATCTTTTTACTATTTATATAGTTAAAAAATATTTTGGGGTTACTTTTACTTTCTATGGCAATCCGTATTTCTGTCTCTATTTTCTTACATATTTTATTTTTTTCATTATAGCTTTTTTCTGCCTCTTCACTGCCCTTCTGTTTTAGTAGCTGAAACGCTTTCTTTTTGGCTTTTTCCTGTTTCTAATTATTTTTTTACCATATGGTATGTACCTCTCACAGTGGGCGCCTAAGATGTTTTTAAAGATCTCCCATTTATTTTTTGTTCTGCTATTTTTAAACACCTTGTCCCAGTCAATACGGTTTAGGGCCTCTCTAAGCAGGATAAAATTAGCCTTCCTTAAATTCAGTGTTTTTGTGGCTCCATGACAGAAAGCTCTAATGAAGGATAAATGGAAGTTTATTATATTATGGTCACTATTTCCTAGGTGCCCCTCAACCTGAACCTTTGTTACTCTGTCAGGTCTATTAGTCAATATTAAGTCTAGAAGGGCCTTTCCCCTAGTCGGTTCCTGCACCATTTGGGAAAGGTAATTATCTTTAGTTATAGACAAAAACATGTTTCCTTTGTGAGAGCTACAGGTTTCAGATTCCCAATTTATGTCTGGGTAGTTAAAGTCGCCCATAAGACTCATTCAGACCCTGGAACAGAACATTAGACTCATTCAGACCCCAGAACAGACCATAAGACTCATCCAGCCTCCAGAACAGAACATTAGATTAATTCAGACCCTGGAACAGACCATTACACTCATTCAGAACCCAGAACAGACAAATAGACTCACTGAGACCCCAAAATAGATCATTCAATTCATTCAGACCCCAGAACAGATCATTTGACTCATTCAGACCCTGGAACAGACCATTACACTCATACAGACCCTGGAACAGTTCATTAGACTCATTCAGACCACAGAACAGAATATTAGACTTATTCAGACCCCGGAACAGACAATTAGACACACTGAGACCCCAGAACAGATCATTAGACTCATTCAGACCCTGGAACAGACCTTTAGACTCATTGACACCCCAGAACAGATCATTAGACTTGTGTTCTGGGCCCGGCGGGGGCTCAGGTATGATCGATGCACTGAAGGTGATGCTGCCCATCTTCAGTGCAGCAAAGGCAGCAGGACTGCGAGTCCGCACAGATGCATCTCCCGTGTTGTTTTCATCCCTGATCATAACAGTATGTAATATCCCCACTATGGTATAGTCAGTGTATGACTGCGGGTTCAGAATACGTCTATTGTGGACATCTCTGCCTGATCTCACCTCTCTGTCTCTTGCAGATGGCGAGGGTCGGCTGGTGGTTCCTCTTTTCCAAGGTGATTGAACTTCTTGACACGGTGAGTATGGAGGCTGCTGCGGTCTCCACACTGGATCCTCTCTTTCATTGTATAGGAGTCTGTGGACGAGTCTTGGAAGAGGTATGTGAAGCAGTCTGTGGAGGAGTCTGTGGAGCAGTCTATGTAGGAGTCTTTCGAGGAGTCTATGGAGGAGTGTGTGGAGGAGTCTATGGAGGAGTGTGTGGAGGATTCTATGGAAAAGTTTGTGGAGCTGTCTCTGGATCAATTTATAGAGCAGTTTGTGGAGCAGTCTATGAACGATTATGTGGAGGAGTCTGTAGGCAGTCTATGGAGGAGTGTGTGGAGGAGTCTATTGAGGATTGCGTGGAGGAGTCTATGGAGCAGTGTGTGAAGGAGTCTGTGGATGAGTCTAAAAAGGGGTGTGTGGAACAGTCTGGGGATGAATCTGTTGAGGAGTCTATAAAGCGGTGTGTGGAGGAGTATGTGGATGAATCTGTTGAGGAGTCTATAAAGCGTTGTGTGGAGGAGTCTTTTTCTATGGAGGAGTCTCTTCCTATGAGAACAAACCTGCGTTCCCTCAAGCCAACTTGGAAGAGCGCAGACCACAGCTGTTCCTCCTGACTCCTCCATCAATATGCACGCTCACAACCTTTCTTTTCTTGCTCTAAAGTAGTTATATTTCATAGGAGCCTTTCACCAGGGAAGTATGTGTTAGACTTTTGGGATCTGGAGGTAGGTCTCAGTAATTTGGGATGTTTCTCAGGATCTCAGATTTTAGATTTCACTCCTCTGGAGTAGATTTCAGACTATAATAGTTTGGGGTGTATCTGGGGTGTACCTCAGCCTTCTATGATGTATCTCAGTAATCTGGGGAGCATTTTAGTCTTCACTAATAAGGGGAGTATCTCAGTAACGTGGGATTTATCTTTAGTAATCTCAGGATCAAGGCTGCTTCTCAGATTTCATCTTGATTATGTCTGCGGCTCTAGCTTGGACTTCAAGTCTCAGTAATTTAGGGTGTATCCCAGTAATGTGGTGTATCTAAGTAATCTGTGTGTATCAGTTCTCATACATTTCTCTTCTTTCTACAGGTTTTCTTCATTATGAGGAAGAAGTTTAACCAGACCTCGTTCCTTCATGTTTATCACCACGCGAGCATGCTCTTCAACTGTTGGGTCGGGCTCAAATATGTGCCCGGGGGCCAAGGTAAGTGCGAGGCCACTTACCTTGGCCCCCTGTCTCCCTGTCTCCAGTGCCCTCACCCTACATCCTCCTGCCTCTAGTATACTCACCCACATTCTCACGCTCCGGTGCCCTCACCACACATTTTCAGCCTCCGGCGCCCTCACCCCACGTTCTCAGCCTCCGGTGCCCTCGCTTCACATTCACAGCCTCGGTGCTCTCACCCCACATTCTCAGCCTCCGGTGTCCTCACGCCACATTCTCAGCCTTCAATGCCCTCACCCCAAATTCACAGCCTCCGGTGCCCTCACCCCACATTCTCAGCCTCTGATACCCTCATCCCACATTCTCAGCCTCAGTGTCCTCACCCCACATTCCCAGCCTCCGGTGTCCTCACTCTATATCCCCCTGACTCCAGTGTGCTCACACACATTCTCAGCCTCCAGTGCCCTCATCCTATATTCCCAGCTTCTGGCACCCTAACACTCTTACACCACATTCCCAGCCTCCCACTCCCTCACCCCACATTTTCATCCTCCCGCAACTTCACCCCACATTCCCAGCCTCTGATGGCCTCACCTCACATTCCCAGCTTCCGGGGCCCTCACCCCACATTCATGCTCTGACACCTAAATTCCCAGCTCTAGCCCTTTAAAGGAACAATACAACCCATGTCGCACTGGATATGATTAGATCCTCCGCTCTTGGCCGCAACTTTCTCATTTGTGTCATTTAAGAAACTGCTAAAATTGCTCCACATGGCCGACTTCCCTGCTTTCCTACAATCCTGAATGGCAAGTATTCTTGGCCACAGGGTGACCCATTCCTCATGCCTCAGATTGTCAGGTTTCCCCAGGAGCAGATATAGGTTGTCAAGCTTCTCCAGGAGCAGGTATTTGTTGTGCGGCTTCCCCAGGAGCATATGTAGGTTGTCAGGCTTCACTAGGAGCAGATATAGCTTGTGAGGCTTCCCTAAGAACATATATACATTGTCATGCTTCCCTAGGAGCAGATATAGGTTGTCAGGCTTCCTGAGGAGCAGATATAGGTTGTCAGGCTTCCCAAGGAGCAGATATAGGTTGTCAGGCTTCCAGAGGAGCAGATATAGGTGTTCAGGCTTTCCCAGGAGCAGATATAGGTGTTCAGGTTTCCTGAGGAGCAGATATAGGTGGTCAGGCTTCCCCAGGAGCAGATATAGGTGGTCAGGCTTGATGAGCAGCAGATATAGCTTCTCGGGTTTCCCCAGGAGCATATATAGGTTGTCAGGCTTCCCCAGGAGCAGATATAGGTGGTCAGGCTTCCCCAGGAGCAGATATAGGTTGTCAGGCTTCCCCAGGAGCAGATATAGGTTGTCAGGCTTCCCCAGGAGCAGATATAGGTTGTCAGGCTTCCCCAGGAGCAGATATAGGTGGTCAGGCTTCCCCAGGAGCAGATATAGGTGGTCAGGCTTCCTGAGCAGCAGATATAGGTTCTCAGGTTTCCCCAGGAGCAGATATAGGTTGTCAGGCTTTCCCAGGAGCAGATATAGGTGGTCAGGCTATCTGAGGAGCAGAATATATAGGTTGTCAGGCTTCCCCAGGAGCAGATATACGTGGTCAGGCTTCCTGAATAGCAGATATAGGTGGTCAGGCTTCCCCAGGAGCAGATACAGGTAGTCAGCCTTCCTGAGGAGCAGATATAGGTGGTCAGGCTTCCACAGGAGCAGATATAGGTTGTCAGGCTTCCCGACAATATAGGTTGCAGGCTTTCCCCAGGACCCAGATATAGGTGGTTAGACTTCCTGAGCATCAGATATAGTTTTCTCGGGTTTTTCCCAGAGCAGATATGGGTTTGTCAGGCGTCTCCAGGAGCAGATATAGGTTGTCAGGCTTCCCCAGGAGCAGATATAGGTGATCAGGCTTCCAGAGCAGAAGATATAGGTTTTCAGGCTTCCCGAGGAGCAGATATAGGTTGTCAGGCTTACCTAGGAGCAGGTGTAGGTTGTCAGTCTTCCCCAGGAGCAGATTTAGGTGGCCAGGCTTCCTCAGATGTAGATATAGGTGGTCAGGCTTCCCTAGGAGCAGATATAGGTTGTCAGGCTTCCCCAGGAGCAGATATAGGTTGTCAGGCTTCCCCAGGAGCAGGTACAGGTTCTCAGGTTTTCCTCGGATCAGTTATCAAAAACGCTTCAGCCAACCAAGTTAGGATACAGCAGACAGTCTTTGTGCACTGGGCTCTCTCCTGCCCGAGTAATAACTGACCCCTAGCAGGACGCAGGCACAATCAGTGGAGATGTCAGTGTGTTTCTATACAATGTTTCCAGCCTCGGTTACATTCTATTTCTTTAAACTATTTTGGCTAAAATGTTCCAGTATCGAGAATGGAAATAGAATGTAACCGAGGCTGGAAACTTTGTATAGAAACACTCTGGCATCTCCACTGATTGTGCCTGCGTCCTGATTGGGGTCAGTTCCCTAGGATCAGGCGGCCTCCGCTATCAGGGCTGTTTTCGGAGATGCCGGCCTTTGCTCACGCCTCTGCCTCTCTTGTCTCCGCAGCATTTTTCATCGGGATGATGAATTCCTTTGTGCACATCTTCATGTACCTGTATTACGGTCTGGCTGTGCTGGGGCCATCGGTGCAGAAATATCTGTGGTGGAAGCGCTACCTGACCATCCTGCAGCTGGTAACAGAATACACCCGAAATGTCCCAGTGTTACCTCACATTATAGTATATTATTACACTGTACCTGTATATAACACAGTATTATATATTATTACCTCACATTATTACATTGTATTTATATAGAACAGTGTTATAGTATATGATGTTACCTGACTCTCCTAGAGCTGGTAGCACAGAGTATCCCAGTGTTACATCCCAGTATTATATATAACAGTGTAAAATGATGATACTGGATATCACAGCCGCTCAGATCAGCCATGCAGAGATTATATCACATTATTACATGTTTGTACATTGTATTACATTGGGAGGGATGTCACACACCTTTGCCTTGGTGAATAATACTGGGGAGCTTGTGAAAGGATAACCAATCCGTAATACATTTATGAGATCTATCCACAGCGCCCCGCAGATTTCATGCAAAATAGTAGATTTATTTACAAATCGGCAGGACTCCAATAATATGAGAAGAATGGAGCAAATCCAGAAAAACAATGAACGTTTTCTGCCAGTCGGTCTTCACCAGAAACGTCTGGAATTAACAAATGTTATATGAGTAATACATTCACAATACCACGAAATTTGGAGAACATGGCCAAAAGAAAAAAGTCACAGATAAAGAAATGGAGATCAGAGAAGGAACAGAGACATAAGGGAAAAAAAAACAAACACAAAAAGACAAATGCAGATCAGATAGGGGTACACATACCCACTGTGCTCTGTACATTGTATCTCATCACATTATTACACTGTATCTTTATACAACACAATATTATATGATGTTATCTAATATAACGGGCTCAGACCATAGGTCCACACATTGTATCACATCACATTATTATACATTGTTACATTGTATCTATATGTATGACAGTGTTGTGTTACTTCGTATCACAGATGACGTCACATTCTCAGGGAATTACATTTATATATAATGTTTCATCTTTTGATGCTATTTCTTTCATTCTCATGTAGCGCCATCATATTCCGCAGCGCTGTACAGTTCTGTCACCATTCACATCCTGTCCCCAGGAGCTTACAATCTAGTTTTCCTACATCAGACAATCTCATAGGAGGCCGCTCACCTACCAGAACTAAGGGGTGGAGGGAACACGTCACTGAGCAGACATAGTCTTTGGTCAGATTCAGGACCCCGGACATTATACTACATTGTATCACATGATCCGGTGATAATGGCGTCTCTGTCTTTCTTCTTGTAGACGCAGTTTGTAGCAATCGCTCTTCACTCCGGATACAACCTCTTCACCGACTGTCCCTTCCCAGATGGGTTCAATATAGCCATCCTCAGCTACCTCATCACCATGATCATCCTCGTCCTCAACTTCTACTACCAGACCTACCTGCATCGGCCCCACAAGAAGAAGGTGTGAGCAGTCAGCGGCCACAGGTGTGCACAGGAACAAGAACTTTATTAGTGGCTCCCAGTGCAAGGTCCACAGATCCTCCAACATCTTGGTGTTCGGGGGCCCCTGAGGTTTGTTACCATCATGAACAGTTCAGCTTTTCTTGGGATATTATATCTGTATATCGTCTCATACAGGCCGGGGCTGCGCGGAGGTCGCCTCCTCCAATGACATCACAATAAAAATATTTTTTTGGGCTGAGACTCCTTCTTGTATTTAGGGTCCATCATACTGACACAGTACAGACCTGTATACAGAGATCTCATCATACCGGACACAGTACAGACCTGTATACAGAGACTCCCTCATACCAGACACAGTACAGACCTGTATACAGAGACCCCCTCATACCAGACACAGTACAGACCCGGATAAAGAGACCTCCTCATAACAGACACAGTACAGACCCGTATACAGAGACCTCATCATACTGGACACAGTATAGACCTGTGTACAGAGACCCCATCATACCGGACATAGTATATACCTGTATACAGAGACCTCATCATACCGGACACAGTACAGACCTGTATACAGAGGCCTCATCTTACCGGACACAGTACAGACCTGTATACAGAGACCTCATCATACCGGACACAGTACAGACCTGTATACAGAGACCCCCTCATACCGGACACAGTACAGACCTGTATACAGAGACCTCATCATACCGGAGACAGTACAGACCTGTATACAGAGATCCCATCATACCGGACACAGTACAGACCTGTATACAGATGTAAACCATTTTATTGGAGCTGTTAAGCCATTGCATAGTCCCCATGTGGACCTCTAGCCAGAGCTTCCCTATGGAATTTAAGGGCCCCCCACCCATTACCATAGCTGTTGATCCTCTAATGGGGGTATTGCCCTGGTGGCACCCTTGCCATTTGAATAGTGTGCAGTTCCTTCTCCTCCCAGCAGATGGTAGCATCCTATCCCGTTTTACATGTACATCACATGACCGCAGAGCCCAGTGATTGGCTGCAGCATCACATGAGCACTTTGTGATGTCATTGACAGGAAAAAATTTTCATAAATATCAGACAGCTCCTTAAATCTATGAAGAATTTGGGTCCCGGCTGAAAACATAGCTCATGGCTCATCCTATAACGGGCAGTTCTGTGCTTGATGCATCTTCCCTGGCACTGTGTCTGATCCACATCTGAATCATGCCCTCAGGAAGAGTGCCCGGCTATCCAGCAGGCCTTGCTCATGGGTCAATGATGCTGGGCCTCAGCATGGGGCATAAGTGGCAGAATATACAACCCCCAGTAGGAGGAGATGGCCCCAAGTGATGGGAAGAAAAGTCACATAGCCTCATGTGTATGGCCAGAGGAAGCGGCACCATCACATTTCAGCGTCCGTCCCTGTGTGTGTCCAGAGGAAGCTTCACCATCACATTTCATCAAGCATTTTTTGATCAAAAATATGTGAACCAAGAATCTCAAAGTTTTTTCATGTATAATAGATAGCATAAATGCTTCTTTAGGGATTTCCATGTAATGTATTGCCCTTTTTGCAGGCGTGTGCCGCTGGTAGTGGTGTGCGTGTGTGTATATATATATGTGCCGCAACCCTGCCAGTGGCACCAAGGTTCGCATAGAGTTTTTTCAGAAATATATATATATTTTTTTTTGCAGAACCATACGTTGTATTTGGCACATATTGCTTTTAATCTATATGGGGAGGAAGGGGTGCCTCCATTTTGGTTTTCTGCACCACACCCACTTTCACAGGCTGTTATAAGAGTGCAGCTTGCAGGTTTGGTGTTTTTTTTTTAATTTACTTTCTCTCTGGATAATGGAGGTCGGTTGACCCGGTGAGAGGCCTGGATTTGGCTCTATTGAGAGGTAAATATAGCGTAGGACTGCCCGACCTGAGATCACATTGTAAGTTCGTGGGCAGCTTAAGCATTTTTTGATCAAAAATATGTGAACCAAGAATCTCAAAGTTTTTTCATGTATGATAGATAGCATAAATGCTTCTTTAGGGATTTCCATGTAATGTATTGACCAGAAGATGCGGCACCATCACATTTCAAAGCACAGCACTGTGTATGACCAGAGAACCCAGCACAATCACATTTCATCGCCCAACCCTGTGTATGACCAGAGGACGCGGCACCATCACATTTTATCTCCCTGTCCTGTGTATGACCAGATGACGCGGCTCCATCACATTTCATAGACCAACACTGTGTATGACCAGAGGATGCGGCACCATCACATTTTATCGTCCAGCTCTGTGTATGACCAGAGGACGCGGCACCATCACATTTCATAGCCCGGCCCTGTGTATGACCAGAGGACGCGGCACCATCACATTTCATCGTCCGACCCTTTGTCTGACCAGAGGAAGCGGCACCATCACATTTCATCGACTGACCCTGTGTATGACCAGAGGAAGCGGCACCATCACATTTCATCGACTGACCTGTAGACCAGAGGACGCGGCACCATACTTTCATAGCGGCCTTTGTATGACCAGAGGAAGCGGCACCATCACATTTCATCGCCCGGCCCTTTGTATGACCAGAGGAAGCGGCACCATCACATTTCATAGACGGACCCTGTGTATGACCAGAGGAAGCGGCACCATCACATTTCATCGACTGACCCTGTGTATGACCAGAGGAAGCGGCACCATCACATTTCATAGCCCGACCCTGTGTATGACCAGAGGATGTGGCACCATCACATTTCGTAGCCCGACCCTGTGTATGACCACAGGACGCGGCACCATCACATGTCATCGCTTGGCCCTGTGTACGACCAGAGGACACGGCACCATCACATTTCATAGCCCGACCCTGTGTATGACCAGAGGACGAGGCACCATCACATTTCATCGCCCGGCCCTGTGTATGACCAGAGGATGTGGCACCATCACATTTCATAGCCCGACCCTGTGTATGACCAGAGGACGCGGCACCATCACATTTCATAGCCCGACCCTGTGTATGACCAGAGGACGCGGCACCATCACATTTCATAGCCCAGCCCTGTGTATGACCAGAGGACGCGGCACCATCACATTTCATCGCCCAGCCATGTGTATGACCAGAGGACGCGGCACCATCACATTTCATAGCCCGAGCCTGTGTATGACCAGAGCACGCGGCACCATCAAATAACAGAGGAGGAGTCACCATCACATTTCGTAGCCCGACCCTGTGTATGACCAGAGGACGCGGAACCATCACATTTCATCGCTCGATCCTGTGTATGACCAGAGGACGCGGCACCATCACATGTCATCGATTGGCCCTGTGTACGACCAGAGGACATGGCCTCATCACATTTCTTCTCCCTGCCCTGTGTATGACCAGAGGACGCGGCTCCATCACATTTCATAGACAGGCCCTGTGTATGACCAGAGGAGGCGGCACCATCACAATGCATCGTCCAGCCCTGTGTATGACAGGAGGACGCAGCACCATCACATTTAATAGCCCGACTCTGTGTATGACCAGAGGACGCGGCACCATCGCATTCCAGAGGACGTGGCACCATCACATTTCGTAGCCCGACCCTGTGTATGACCAGAGGACGCGGAACCATCACATTTCATAGCCCGTCCCTGTGTATGACCAGAGGAAGCGGCACCATCACATTTCATCGACTGACCCTGTGTATGACCAGAGGACGCGGCACCATCATATTTCATAGCCCGGCCCTTTGTATGACCAGAGGAAGCGGCACCATCACATTTCATCGCCCGGCCCTGTGTATGACCAGAGGAAGCGGCACCATCACATTTCGTAGCCCGACCCTGTGTATGACCACAGGATGCGGCACCATCACATGTCATCGCTTGGCCCTGTGAATGACCAGAGGACACGGCACCATCACATTTCATAGCCCGACCCTGTGTATGACCAGAGGACGCGGCACCATCACATTTCATAGCCCGACTCTGTGTATGACCAGAGGACGCGGCACCAACACAGTTCATAGCCCGACCCTGTGTATGACCAGAGGACGCGGCACCACACATTTCATAGCACAGCCTGTGTAGCACAGAGGACCAACATTTCATGCTCGGCCTGTGTATGACCAGAGGACGCGGCACCACATTCATCGCCCACCTGTGTATGACAAGGCGCGGCACAACATTTATAGCACAGCCTGTGTATGACCAGAGGACGCGGCACCATCACATTTATGCCGCATGTTATGACAGAGGCGCGGCCATCACATTATAGCCGATCTGTGTATGACCAGAGGACGCGGCACCATCACATTTCAGAGGATGTGGCACCATCACATTTCGTAGCCCGACCCTGTGTATGACCAGAGGACGCGGAACCATCACATTTCATAGACTGGCCCTGTGTATGACCAGAGGATGCGGCACCATCACATTTCATAGTCCAGCCATGTGTATGACCAGAGGACGCGGCACCATCACATTTAATAGCCCGACTCTGTGTATGACCAGAGGACGCGGCACCATCACATTCCAGAGGACGTGGCACCATCACATTTCGTAGCCCGACCCTGTGTATGACCAGAGGACACGGAACCATCACATTTCATAGCCCGATACTGTGTATGACCAGAGGACGCGGCACCATCACAGTTCATAGTTTAGCCCTGTGTACGACCAGAGGACACGGCATCATCACATTTCTTCTCCCTGCCCTGTGTATGACCAGAGCACGCGGCTCCATCACATTTCATAGACTGGCCCTGTGTATGACCAGAGGACGCGGCACCATCACATTTCATAGCCCGATCCTGTGTATGACCAGAGGATGTGGCACCATCACATTTCGTAGCCCGACCCTGTGTATGACCAGAGGACGCGGCTCCATCACATTTCATCGTCCAGCCATGTGTATGGCCAGAGGACGCGGCACCATCACATTTAATAGCCCCAAACTCTGTAAGACCAGAGGACGCGGCACCATCACATTTCAGAGGACGTGGCACCATCCATTCGTAGTCGACCTGTTGACAAGGCGTGAGACATCACATTCATAGCCCGATTCTGTGTATTACCAGAGGACGGGCACCATCAATGTCATCGATTAGCCGTGTACGACAGGACACGGCACATCACTTTCTTTCCTGCCTGTGTATGACCAGAGCACGCGGCTCCATCACATTCACTAGACTGCCCTTTGTATGACCAGAGGATGCGGCACCATCACATTTCTTGCCCAGCCATGTTGTATGACAGGGGACGCGGGCCATCACTTTCAGCCGACCTGTTATGACGGAGGATGCGGCACCATCACATTTCATTGCCCGGTCCTGTGTATGACCAGAGGCAGCGGCTCCATCACATTTCATCGCCAGACCCTGTGTATGACCAGAGGACGCGGCACTATCACATTTCATAGCCCGGCCCTTTGTATGACCAGAGGACGCGGCACTATCACATGTCATCGCTCGGCTCTGTGTATGACCAGACAACGCGGCACCGTCACATTTCATTGCCCGTTCCTGTATATGACCAGAGGATGCGGCACCATCACATTTCATTGCCTGGCCCTGTGTATGATGAGTGGACGCGGCACCATCACATTTCATTGCCCGGTCCTGTGTATGACCAGAGGACACGGCACCATCACATTTCATCGCCTGACCCTGTGTATGACCAGAGGATGCGGCACCATCACATTTCATCGTCGTGTCATGTGTATGACCAGAGGACGCTGCACCATCACATTCCATAGCCAATCCATCATCCAGTCACAATGACTTGTTACAATGGTCTGGGATCTTACTGAGCCTTGCCCATTTTACAGGGTTGTTGAGGTGTTAGTGGTAGCAGTACACAATCTTTTTCGGATGCCTCCAGTATAGTACTATTTCAGCACAGAGTTTCCATGCATGGGAGACATTTGGTTTTCTTCTTCCTCTGTAGGCTGCTGGGTCCCTTCTGCTGTAGTAGGGTTCAGTCCAGTCTACGCCATGGTGTACATGTCCAGTACTCAGACTGATTATACATAGAGGGGCATAATTGGTTTTCTTCTTCCTCTGTAGGGTGATAGGTCCCATCTTCTCCTCCAAGCAGAGGGTAGCATCCCACCGTACTGCTTTCCATATACATCACATGACCTCTGAGTCCAGTGATTGGCTGCTGCGTCACATGAGCATTTTGTGATGTCATTGGCGGGTGAATATCTGACCTAGTGTACGTTGGTGAAACCTCACAGCATATGAAGAACCGCCTCTCCAAACATAAATCCACCATCAGATGCCAAGATAATCTCTTAACCATCCCGGCCCACTTCCACCTTTTTCAGCACCAAGTGTCACAATTTTGCTTGCAGATCATTGGCCATATACCACCCCAAAGGAGAGGGGGCAACCGACTTGCCCTCCGTATATGTCTCTATGGATTTTATCTATTTTTGAATTCAAATAAATGTTGAGCTGATTTTATATTTTGGTCATCTTCATATGCACTGTGCCTACAACTTATATATTATGATTTTAAGAAAAGAGAGACCTACAGGACACACACGCTACAGACCTTCGAACCCCATGGTCTTAACTGTGAGTTTGATTGTAAATGTTTGTAATTCTGGATTATATCTATATGAGTCTTATTGAGTACTCTCCTAAGTCTTTCATACTGTCACGTTACTGTTAGGTAGCCTTTTTGTCAGATTTCCTCTCTCGTTTTTTCTGGTTATTTGTATTCTCATTGTTCTGTTCCTGTAAAACAATTATTTAATATGTTGGTATTATTTTTATTAATTTTAGAGCACTCTTAGGTCCAGAGCACGGTATATTCGAGGGGGGTCACATACATAACATAGGTCAAACAATTACAAGTTGACGATAAGTTACTAACAACTGGTACAGAGGAGAGAGGACCCTGCCCGTGAGGGCTTACAGTCTATAGTGAAGGAGGGAAGAGACAGAAGGTGAGGGGCAGACATGTTTGTGGGGTGGAGTAGGGGCAGCGGGGTTATTGTAGGTTCTAGGCTCCTGAAGAGATAGGTTTTTAAGTTGCTTTTGAGGCTAGTGAGAGTCAGGGAGAGTCTGATGTGTGGGGGAAGCTCGAGACCCCTTTAACATTGCTAATAAGACCTTCCATACCTTACTGCTATTGAGCTGCGTCCACCCTTGTGTTGGTTAAATACATTTGTTGTTCAGCCCTCTGTGGACATGACCAGGTCCCAGGTGCTCCACCCACCCGAGTCTCTACAATGGAGCAGGTCCTAATTCCATATTATTATGAAAATGAGATTTCAGTCTCATCACAGAAGAATGGGACATTATTTACCTCTAAACATAGATACGTGACCATAGTCACAGCTCAATGGCCAGACAAGGAACTATTCCCAGGAGAAGGCAACAAAAGCCTCAGCCCTACCTGAGAGAGATATAACAGGGGCCACTCACTGACCAGCAATTGCCTACACACCCATCCACTAAGGAGGCAACTGCACAATGGGAAAGTACCAACCCAAATCAGTATGAGGAAAAGCCAAAACAGCTGGTGTCTAGTGGCCAAAATATCAACGTATCCCTCATTTTTTATATTTTACCAGTTTGTATTTTTGCCCTGTGATACCTGTGAGCAGAGGGGGTCAGGATTTTGTGTTGGACACTGGAAATATTCTGGGCAACCTCCTCAGCTTAAAAGTAAGGGTGTCATCGATACCAACGGTACCAAAACATGAAGAAACCCTACATGTTTGATGTTGGTAATTGCAGATCAAGCTGTAGAATACAGAGAACACATCATTTATACCGGAGATTGAACGCCGTAAAAACAAAACTTCCGCAAACATGGTGCAAGTCCTTCTTTTCACATTTTGGTCCACAATTTTTTATGGTTTCCCAGTATATTCTATAGTGCGATGAATGACAGCGTGACAAAGTCTATCTTGTCCCACAAAATAAAAACCCTCATATGTCTATGTAGATGGAAAAATAAAAAAGTTATGGCTCTTGGAAGGGGGGGAGAAGAAACAAACATGATAAAAAAATAAGCCTCGGTGGGAAGGGGTTCATATCATAAAGATGTAATTTTTAGTATTTCCATTAAACTCCTGGATGGTTTTGTGTCTCTGGCTCTTTGGATCACTGAAATCAATCTCAAACCCCTGGGATCCATAGTTTGCCCTGTGCCAAATGAATGGAACGTTCCACATTATTACGTAGTTGCAGGTTTCTAGCGATATGAGAACGAACAAGGATCTCTCTGCTGCTAAAAAGAATCACACAGTGCAATGTACGAGGTGTGGAAACATTAGATATTTCACGAAAATGTAACTGTGGTCATCGTACTGTCCAGAGATTGGTGACAGACTCAGAGCACAGATGAGTCCGTGCAGATAAAAGCAGAAGGGGGAAGGTTTCTGCCAGACAAGAAAGCAGCTGCCTGAATAATAATAATCTTTATTTATATAGCGCCAACATATTCCGCAACACTTTACAATATAGAGGATATAAGCACAGACATTACACATTCCCTGCTCGCGAGAGCTTACAATCTATTAGACAAAGGGTTAAGAAGTAGTTTGCAATGGTCCAGCCATGTTACGTAAATAGGAGGTGGTTTACATAAAAGTTGGGTGAACCTGCCACCCTGGCAGTTCCTCTATATACAGATAAGTGCCTGCGAGTGCCCTAGTGTTGGGGGTGACAGATAAGGTGGGGGTCAGCAATCAGGGATCTTGGTAGACCAGACTGAGAAAATGTGTTCTCAAGGCCTTCATAAAACTATGAGGGTTGTGGGTGAGCCTGATCGCCTGTGGTAGCATGTTCCAGAGAACTGGTGCAGTACGTGTGAAATCTTTGAGACGGACGTGGGAGGTTTGGATGATTAAGGAATGTAACCTGATATCATCAGCAGAACGCGGGTAGGGAAGTAGACAGAAATGAGGGGGGAGATGTAGGGGGTGCAGCTCTGTGGAGAGACTGGGTAGGGTGGTACAGAGATGAGGGGGGAGATGTAGGGGGTGCAGCTCTGTGGAGAGACTGGGTCAGGTGGTAGCCAGAGATGTGAAAGGAGATGTAGAGGGTGCAGTGTGGTGGAGAGACCGGGTAGGGTGGTAGACAGAGATGAGGGAGGAGATATAGGGGGTGCAGCGCTGTGGAGAGACCGGGTAGGGTGGTAGACAGAGATGAGTGGGGAGATGTAGGGGGTGCAGCGCGGTGGAGAGACCGGGAAGGGTGGTAGACAGAGATGAAGAAGGAGATGTAGGAGGTGCAGTGCGGTGGAGAGACCGGGTAGGGTGGTAGACAGAGATGAGGGGGGAGATGTAGGGGGTGCAGCTCTGTGAAGACCAGTTAGGGTGGTAGACAGAGATGAGGGGGAGATGTAGGGGGTGCAGCTCTATGGAGAGACCGGGTAGGGTGGTAGACAGAGATGAGGGGGAAGATGTAGAGGGTACAGCTCTGTGGAGAGACCGGGTTGGGTGGTAGTCAGAGATGAGGGAGGTGATGTAGGGGGATGCAGCACTGTGGAGAGCTTAATGGGTGAGAGTGAGGAGTTTATGTTGTACCCTGTACTGAATGGGCGACCAGTGCAGTGACTGACACAGGGTAGAGGCATCAGTGTAGTGGCTGGAAAGAAAGATGAGTCTGCCTGCTGCATTCAGGACAGATTGGAGAGGGGAGAGTTTAAAGAGAGGCAGATAAGCAGGGAGTTACATTAAAGACGAGAAAGAATAAGAGCTACAATGAAGGTTTGAGTTGTTTCCACAGTGAGAAACGGACGGATTCTGGAGATGTTCTTTAGGTGCAGGTGACAGGAGCGGGAAAGGGATTGGATATAAGGGGTGAAGGACAGATCAGAGTCTAGAATAACCCCAAGACAGCAGTCCTGCTGCCTAGGAGTTATGGTGCTACCACACACTGAGACAGAAATAGCAGATTGGTTAGAAGATGGCGGAAAGACCAGGAGTTCGGTTTTAGTGAGGTTTAGTTTCAGATGGAGAGAGGAGATTATGTCTGAGACAGTGAACAGAAAGTCACTGGTGTTTTGTAGCAGGGCAGGAGTGATATCTTGGGAGGAGGCGTATAGTTGAGTGTCATCAGCATAGAGATGGTACTGGAAGCCAAATCTGCTGATGGTTTGGCCAATGGGGACTGCGTGGAGTGAAAAGAAGAGAGGTCCAAGAACTGATCCTTGAGGAACCCCAACAGCAAAAGGGAGAGGAGAGAAGATAGAACCGGAAAATGAGACACTGAAGAGGCGGTCAGAGTTAGGATGAGAACCAAGAGAGAGCGGTGTCCTGTAGGCCAATGGCGCTGACCTGAGGAGAAGATGA
This sequence comes from Phyllomedusa bahiana, assembly GCA_025379985.1. Taxonomy (NCBI): domain Eukaryota; kingdom Metazoa; phylum Chordata; class Amphibia; order Anura; family Hylidae; genus Phyllomedusa; species Phyllomedusa bahiana. Next base: position 44,423 of record JAODAL010018899.1, on the reverse strand, counting down.
TGATCAACAGTGTCAAATGCTGCAGAGAGATCCAGAAGAAGCAACAACTAGTAGTTTCCATGTGATTAAGCAGTGGGGAGATCATTAGAGACTTTAGCTAGACCAGTTTATATGGAGTTTAGGATGCGGAAACCTGATTGTAGAGGATCGAGAAGAGAGTTATCAGAGAGGTAGCGGATTAGGCGAGAGTAGACCAAGCGTTCTAGGAGTTTAGATATGAAGGGAAGGTTAGAGACTGGTCGGTAATTAGCAGCACAGGATGGGTCCAGAGAGGGCTTTTTTAGTAAAGGGGTTATAACAGCGTGTTTAAAGGAAGATGGAAAGATCCCAGTGGAGAGAGAGAGGTTGAAGATTGCAGTGAGGTGAGAGAGGACAGCTGGAGAAATGGACTGGACAAGATGGGAGGGAATGGGGTCACCAGAGCAGGTGGTGGGACGAGTAGAAAAGAGAAGCCTGGATACTTCTTCTTCTGTTGTTGGGTCAAGGGCTGAGAGCAGATTAGAGGACGTGCGGGGAGGGACAGGATCGGTATTACTTGGGGATTGAGATGCAATGTTTTTCTGGATACTGTCGATTTTGTCTTTGAAGTGAGTGGCCAGGTCTTCAGCACAGAGGTCAGTGTCCGGGGCCTGAGCTTTGGGCCTGAGGAGGGAGTGGAAGGTATCAAACAGACGTTTTGGGTTGTTGTGTAATGTTGAAACGAGGGAGGTGAAATATTTCTGTTTGGCACAGTGAAGGGCGGTGTGGTAGGTCCTGAGCATAAATTTGTAGTGGAGAAAGTCTGCAGGTAGCTTTGACTTTCTCCCCAGATGCTCAGCACATCGGGAACATCGCTGCAGATGGCGAGTCTGAGGCGTGTGCCATTGTAATGTTTAACAGCCAGGTAAATTGGGGACAGTGAGGACTGTATGGTGTCTGCGAGTTACTGAGTGTTCATGGAGAGGAGATTTCGGAATGTGTGACGGGCAGGTGGGTCCAGAGAAGGATGAGAATTAGTGATAGTGAAGGTGATAACATTGTGGTTAAAGAGCGTGTAAGGAAAATTAGTGAGGTTGGAAATTGATAATAGACTACAGAAGACCAGATCAAGAGAGTTCCCATCCTTGTGGGTGGGAGAGTCAGTAAACTGCGAGAGGCCAAGAGAAGATGTTAGTGAAAGGTACTGGGAGGTGGAAGGAGACATGGGGTTTTTAATGGGGATGTTGAAGTTACCCATGATGAGTGTGGGTATTTTGGTAAAGAGGAAATGAAAGAGCCAGGCAGCAAAATGATCCAGAAAATGGTGGGGTGAGCTGGTTGGTCTGTACACAACCGCGACTCTGAGAGAAAACGGCCGGAAGAGTCTGAGGGTGTGGACCTCAAAGGACAGGAAAGTGAGGGAGGGTGCGGGAGGAAGGACCTGGTAAGTGCAGTGTGGAGATAGAAGTATGTCAACTCCTCCACCCGGCCTGTTCTCAAGTCTGAGGGTGAGGGTGAAGTGTAGGCCGCCATAGGTGAGGGCAGCAAGGGAAGCGGTGTCTGAATGCTGGAGCCATGTTTCTGTGAGAGATACAGTGGGGAAAAAAGTATTTAGTCATCCACCAATTGTGCAAGTTCTCCCACTTGATGAGAGAGGTCTGTAATTGACATCATAGGTCGACCTCAACTATGAGAGACAAAAGGAGAAAACAAATCTAGAAAATCACATTGTTTGATTTGGAAAGAATTTATTTTCAAATTATAGTGGAAAATAAGTATTTGGTCACCTACAAACAAGCAAAATCTCTGGCTCTCACAGACCTGTAACTTCTTCTTTAAGAGGCTCCTCTGTCCTCCATATAATGTTACTTGTGATCCTTTATTACCAGCGTATGTTCTAGTTGCCAATTCAGGAATCTCCAGTTCCTGCCACATAAATGCTTGAAAAAAGATACTTATGGCAACAGTAAATCTTTTTAAAAATCAACTTTACTTCTTATGTAGAAAATATAAAACATTACATAGCCTGTTAGGCTTACCGCACATTCTTGTCCCGCAAAGGGTAGTAGAACAACGCTCATCCAGATTATATGAAAATTCAAAGTTCCATGATCTTTTGGATTTTCTATTTAGATTCATGTATACCAAAAGGATTAAATGAGGTGCTTAGTTTTAAGTCGTATCTATAATAATGTTAGAATTAGTGTAGTTTTTAAAAGCTCTTTGTATCTAGAATTATCGCACCATAGGATAGTAAATTAGTTTTGCCATGGATAGGTTAACATCCATTTCCTATTTAAAAGTGCGGTGTATTCTAGTGCGCATGCCTGAAGAAAGAGGCTCTTACCTCTGAAACGTCGCAGGTGCTCTGCACCGAGTGCAGCGGCTCCAATCCTCTACAAAGTATATCTTCATGGAACTTTGAATTTTCATATAATCTGGATGAGCGTTGTTCTACTACCCTTTGCGGGACAAGAATGTGCGGTAAGCCTAACAGGCTATGTAATGTTTTATATTTTCTACGTAAGAAGTAAAGTTGATTTTTAAAAAGATTTATTGTTGCCATAAGTATCTTTTTTCAAGTCCTCTGTCCTCTACTCATTACCTGTAGTAATGGCCCCTGTATAAAAGACACCTGTCCACAAACTCAAACAGTCACACTCCAAACTCCACTATGGTGAAGACCAAAGAGCTGTCGAAGGACACCAGAAACAAAACTGTAGCCCTGCACCAGGTTGGGAAGACTGAATGTGCAATAGGCAGAAATCAACTGTGGGAGCAATTATTAGAAAATAGAAGACATACAAGACCACTGATAATCTCCCTCCATCTGGGACTCCACACAAGATCTCACCCCGTGGGGTCAAAATGATCACAAGAACAGTGAGCAAAAATCCTAGAACCACCCGGGGGGACCTAATGAATGACCTGCAGAGAGCTGGGACCAATGTAACAAAGGCTATCATCAGTAATACACTACACCGCCAGGGACTCAGATCCTGCAGTGACAGAGGTGTCCCCTGCTTAAGCCAGTACATGTCCGGGCCCGTCTGAAGTTTGCTAGAGAGCATTTGGATGATCCAGAAGAGTATTGGGAGAATGTCGTATGGTCAGTTGAAACCAAAGTGGAACTGTTTGGTAGAAACACAACTCATCGTGTTCGGAGGAGAGAGAATTGCTGAGTTGCATCCAAATAAACATAACTACTGTGAAGCATGGGGGGGGTGGGGGCAACATCATGCATTGGGGCTGTTTCTCTGCAAAGGTACCAGGGCGACTGATCCGTGTACATGAAAGATTGAATGGGGCCTTGTGTCGTGAGATTTTGGGTGCAAACCTCCTTCCATCAGTAAGGGCATTGAAGATGAAACGTGGCTGGGCCTTTCAGCATGACAATGATCCCAAGCACACCGCCAGGACAACGAAGGAGCGGCTTCACAAGAAGCATTTCAAGGTCCTGGAGTGGCCTAGCTAGTCTCCAGATCTCAACTCCATAGAAAACCTTTGGAGGGAGTTGAAAGTCTGTGTTGCCCAGCGACAGCCCCAAAACATGTTTTTGTCCCTCCAGCAATGTTTGTAACCTTCAAACTTTACGTCTGCATTGCACGGAGATATTAAAATCCTTTAACCATTTATTTACCTTTTCTTTTTTCAGATCAGACTAATGGGATTTTTGGATTTGTTTTCCTTTTGACACACTGTTAAAGACGCTTTCTTTTTATTGCAATTTATTACTAAAATTTTAATTTCTTTTCCATGAGATAAAAATTTAGTTTGTTGAAAATCTCCTAAGTCTTTTCATTAATTATCTTTTCCTAATGTTTTGAATTTTCAGTCTCCTCATTAGTTTTCTTTTTATACAGGTAATACCCGTATTCTGGGTTAGTATTAACCTTTCCTGAAAACCCTCTTATCCACATGTTAACATTGGTAAGAAATGTTTGCCGTTCATCTTTACTTGAAATATGCTTATGCTCCAAATCTTTCATCTAGCAGTCATAGCTTGATGGGGTTCCCAAGGGAAATACATCTCGTCCTATATTTATAGCAGAGATCTATGTATTTATTTCTTTTGGAGCACAAGAATATTTACTTTGAGTGATTCCCATTTTGCTATGAAACAATCTCAACAATTTTAGTAATGTTAATTTGAATTTTTATGAATATGATGATCCAGTAATTAGAATATTATTAGCAAATATACTCGATGTTGCCAGTTGTGCCAAAAGCTGCAGATCCACTACATGGAGTCAGGAGCCAGGTAGCAGCATGCAAGGGGCCACTTATCATCATTATTATTATCATTTTCCCAAGTTCTGCTCTCCACACAGCGGGTCCTCAGTGAAGGCAACACCGAGTAATTCCAGTGCTCACCACTTGATAGTTTTAATTACTAAAAATTAGATTTATACGAAAAGACAATATGGATCTTTATTCATTAAAAGAACATTAGAAATTAGTCATAGCTAAATGCTCTGCCAAACCATAACTAATTCCAAATTTGTTTCTGAATACCAAAATTACACAATCTCTTTGCTAAGATGGAAAAAGTACAATACCCCCTTTTAAAAAGCCTTGGTGTCTTAAGGGGCTTCTGGTACCTGTAAACTGCTATCACAGAGGGGAGGTTTAGGAGAGGTGTTCCTCCAGGAAGTCGCAGAGGACGATCATCACATGCAGGATCAGCATCACACAGGAAGATAGAGGAAACCCTCGGTGGGTGCCAGGCCTTGGTGGGCCCTAGGCATGGTGGACCCCTGGGCATGACAGGATTGTGGGGAATGGCCAAGAGGGGAAAAGACGAAAGCAAGAAGGGGTCGTCCTATACGTAGCTGTGCTGGGCCCCAAAAATCAATTTTTATGGTGGACCGAAGAAAAAAACACTATTGGGGGCTCTAAGAACCAACTCCACTGGTGGGACCCTAGGACCAATCCCACTGTTGGGCCCCAAGAACCAACTCCACTGGTGAGCCCCAAAAAAAAAACTCCCCCTGCGGGTCCCAAGAACCAACTCCATGGTGGGCTAAGAAAAATTCCCCCCCTGTTGGGCTCCAAGAATAACTCCATGGTGGGCCCCCAAAAACCAACTTCATGGTGACCCAAGAATCTCTCCACTGGTGGGCTCCAAAAACCATCTCATGTTGGGCTCAAGAACCTCTCCATGTTTGGGGTCCCAAAAATCAACTCCCTGGTGGGCCCCCAAAAACCCTTCCAAAAGTTGGGTCAAGAATCAACTTACTGGTGGGCCAAAGAATCACCTCCACTGGTGGAATCCAGGCTCCTGTAGTGCTAGTCAAACAAATGACTATTATAAGTCACATTAAAGTGAATCATCTCTATTCAACATCAGATTTATATATATGCTTGCATTTCAAAGTCCTATTGACATAATGTCTCCTTGTGTATCTTAAACACAAAATTATTGTTGTAAAAGTTGTTTAAAATTTTTGTTGTTTAAGCCCTTCCCGCAAAGGGGCGTATGCAGTTTCCTGGCGATCGTGCGGGCTTGCGGGGCGAACCCCCGCACGATCCGAAATGGGACCCCGGTAAAAATTTCCCTGGCCCCAGCCCGTTAACCCGGCCGGGGTGAGCTCGGCCGAGGGGGGTTAACGCTTCATTACCGCAGCCTGTCTTTGGGTGTGTAAGAAGCCGAGGCAGGGGAGTGGTCCTCCTGCCCCCCCCGTGTCTGCCCCACTGAAATGCCCGGGGGTATCGTTGATGGTCCCGGGAAGTAAACGGACTTCCCGGGTCCTCTGTGACGTCACTGCCCCAAAAGCATTGTGGGTTTGGTGACGGTAGTTGTTGGTGTATGGCATGCCTTCTAACAGCAATCTGATGATTGTGTTAGAAGAAAAGTAAAAAAAGTGTAAAAAGTAAAATAAATGTTAAAAGTAAATTTAAAAAAGTAAAACACAAACACAAAAAAATTTAAAATAAAAAACACGTACACCGCCCTTTTCCCTTTACAAACGCCAATCGCCCCAAAAAAGATCAAAAAAAATTAAGTACTCATATTTGGTATTGCCGCGTGCGTAACGACCTGCCCTATAAATCTGTCACATTAATTAACCCGCACGGTGAACACCGTAAAAAAAAAAAGCGATCAAAAACTCTAATAAACTCCAAAGTTGTACAAATTAAAACATCCATTCATCCCGCAAAAAAAAAGTCCTTACACTGCTTGTATATGGAAAAAATAAAAAAGTTATGGCTTCAGAAGACGCGATTGCAATAAATATTGTTTTACACAATAAAACACTTTTTTTTTTTTTTTTTTTTAAAGTGCTTCAAATAAAAAAATATAAATTTGGTATCGCCTTAAACGTATTGACCCAGAGAGTGAATCTAACTTGTCATGGATACTGTGCGATGAGAGCTGTTAAAAATAAAAATAATAAACACTACTAGGATTGCAGTATGTTCTCACCCTTCCTTCCAAAAGATGGATTTAAAACTGTTCAAAAAGATTTGTCCCCCAAAAGATGATACCAATAAAAACTTAAACTCATCCCACAAAAAACAAGACCCAACTCAGCTTGTAAACCAAAAAATAAAAAAGTTATGGCTTCGGGACTTTTGGCGATGAAAAAAAACGTGGTTTTCCTTTTTGATTTAAAAGTGTTTTTATTGTGTTAAAAACAGTTAAAAAACCTATAAAAAATACAAATTGGTTTTGTTGTTATTGTATCGACCTGCTGAGTAAAAACAAGCATGTCATTTATACTGAAACGGTGACCGCTGTAAAAAAAAAAATTTAAAAAACACTACCGGGAATGCTGTATTTTGTTCAAAATGCCTCACATAAACATTAATAAAAAGTGATCAAACCCGTCATATGCACCCCTTTAATTGAAATAATAAAAACTTTCACTCATCCGCAAAAAACAACCCCATAATCTTTCTCCGTGCACAGAAAAATAAAAAAAGTTATGGCTGTCAGAATGGACAACAAAAAAAACGCAATTTTTTATGGGACCTAATTCTATTGTTTAAAATTAATAAAACATAAAAAACTATATAAAATTTATATCATTGCAATTGTACCGACCCCCACAGTAACGTTTTCTGTCACTTATCCCGTACGGGCGAACACTGTAAAATGAAGCCTAAAAAAAAAATTGGTTTGGAACTGCGTTTTTTCCCCCATTTTCATAGCCCCAATACTAAAAAATACTATGGACCACTGTACAACCTAAAATGCACCAAGTACACCCATAGATGAGATCCATGAGGGGTGTTGAATCCAAAATGGGGCGAACTTCTGGAAGGTTTCACCTGTTCTGGTACTTTGGGGGCTTTGCAAAAGGGCGACATGACCCCACCAAAATCTGCGTTCCAAAAGCCAAATAGCACTCCCCCCCTTGTACGCCCTGCCATGCGCCCAACAGCAGTTTAACCACCCTGTAGGGTATTGCCGAACTTGGGAAGAAATTGCTTAACAAAATTTGTGATGCTTTTTTTACAGGATTCTTGTAAAATGAAAAATTTTCAGCTAAAATTGCAGATTGTTGGAAACAAAATTTCATTTTCCCAGCTAACGCAAATTTTTTTGTGAAACATCTGTGGGGGGTTAATATACTCACTACACCCCTGGGTATATTCCTTAAGGGGTGTAGTCTCCAATATGGTGTCTTTTTAGGGGTGTTTATTAAGTTTTAGCCCCTTAGGGCTTCCACAAACCTGGAATGATGCCTAAATAAAATCGTAATGAAAATGAGACCCCAGAGTCCGGTAGGTGCTCCTCCTCCTATTCTGGGGCTTGTGGTTGAGCCAAATAGCGCACTGGGGTCACATATGGGAGATCTCTGAAAACAGCAGAATCTGTGGAATCAATATTAAGTTGTATTTACCTAGTAACATCTACCGAGTTCTTGTGAATAATGGCTGAAGATTGAAAATCTGCAAAAAAAAGTGAAATTTTACATTTCACTTCCACTTTGCTTTAATTCCTGTGAAACACCTAATGGGCTAATAAACTTCCATAAATGCTGTTTTGAATACTTTAAGGGTTGTAGTTCTTAGATGATGTCATTTATGGGGGTATTAACATATAGGCCAATCAAAGTAGTTAGAACTGGACTGGTCCCTAAAAAAATGTATATTGTAAAATTTTTTTGAAAATGTGAAAATTACTACTAAATTTCTAAGCCTCCTAATATCATAAATAAAAAACAAACATTTAAAAAAATATGCACAAACTACAGCAGGACATATTTGGTAGATGCTAGATATCAGCTATTTTGAGTGGAATAACTATCTGTCTTACACGCAGGGAAAATTTTTTAAGTTTAAAAATGGTAAATTTTTCAGTTTTTCACGATACTTTGATATTTTTCAAATAAAAAAGGACTTTTTGGACCAAAATTTCTTACTAACTTAAAGCACATTGTGTCACGAGAAAACAATCTCTGAATCACATGGATTTGGTTGAAGTGTTAAAAAATTATTCTCACATAAAGTGATTACATGGCAGATTTAAAAAATGTGGCTCTGTGAGAGAGGCCAAAACTGTCTCCGGCGGTGACGGGGTTAATCTTATGCATCCTTATACTTTTGATGTATCTTCCTGTCTACAAAAAGGCAATTCAAAACTCTACACATCTATACGGTGCTCTCCCCACATCTATTCCCTTATATGTTAAGTGTTCATGGATCCTTGTGCAGTGTTTGCAATGGCAGATGAGAGCACAAAGCTTGTTTAACTAACAACAGCAGTGAGATTAATAGACGATAATCATAGGCTCTGTCTACAATGTAGTGGACAAAAAATGACCTGAAAATAAAATCTTAAAAATGTTCATACAACTGAGGTTTTTATGCACCGCCTGTCAAAAGCTGCGGAAAAAACATCAGTTTTTTGGCACGTTTTGTGGTTTTTGCTGCTTTTTTGTACGTTTTGCTTTTTTTGCTGTGTTGCCGCGTTTTTTTTGCATGCTTTTGGTGCTTTTTTGCAGACATACACATCAATAGATTTGCTCTTTATTTCTAGAAAAAAAAATTCGCAAAAAACGCACCAAAAAACATCTGGTGCTTTGCATAGAATCCAATAGTAAATTTTTTGCCTTGCTCAGTCGTTTTTGCAGCGTGTTACATAAACGACCAACAAATAAAACGAGCAGAAAATAACCGTTCTGTGCAGACAATAGGATGTTCTTACTATAGAGTCATTACCAATAGCGCTGCTACATAGGGACCAGGTTTATACTGCCGGGAACCCCAGCCAAAAAATCCCAAACCCAAAAAGTGACTGAAAAATTACCCCTAAAACTTTTATGAAAAAGATCAGTATCCAAAGACCAATTTTTAACTGCCTAACTTGGTATTTTACAAGTTACACAGGCGTCCTACAGACTGCCCGTTTATTACCCCCCACCCCATGACCATATAGGGGTGAAAAACCAGGTACACGGGCCCTCGTAGACTTATTTTCCCTGCATACAGGCCCCAAAATAGTGGTAGACAAAAGTGCAACCGGGCTTGCATATGAAATTGTTACCTCCATAAAAAGTACCATAGGGGGGGGGGGGTTGACCCCCATTGTACACGGGTTCTCCCCAAGACAAAAAATATTACCCATAAATTTAAATTTATTTTAGTGGAAATTTACCGGGTTACACAGGCCTGCAACGGGATTTTACCTCCATACATTTGATTTTATAGGGGTGGGTATCAGGTACACGGTATGCAGACTGTATATTACCTCCAAAACCAGTGACCTTTAAAGGGGGTAGATATCGGGTTGTTAAAACAGACTCTGCAGACTGTATTAGCGTTTGAGCGTTTTTTTTTTCGAAAAAGTTGAAACCCGGAAAGGGTTTTTAGGGTATGAAAAAAAAATTTTTCCGATCTTTCCCAAAAAAATTAAAGGGTTTAAAAATTCTGAGAAACCCTCTTTTAAGTTTTCCCCCTTTTTTCGGCGCTTCCTGTTTTTTTTTGGCGGAAAAGCAAATCAAAATTACAAAATTTAGACCCAGGGGAAAAAGGTTGGCGCACGTCAGGGATTTGGGATGTGTATGGTTGCGTTTGGGGCTAAAAAAACCCCACATGACCTCGTTTTACATAGAACAGTGTTTTCCTGTTTAAAGCCTCAGGGGCCCTTCAGGTTCCTAGGGATGGGACCTGCGCTCTCCCTTTTGGGGCCCAAAACACTAAGCAAATTTTAGTCTTTTTCCCTGCACAGAAAAACCCTTTCTACTATTACGTTGGACCCTTCCCAAATTTAGTTAGATTAGAGTTTGAACATTTTATGTAGTTAGCTAGAGAATTTTAAAGCAGAAAACCCTCCCGCGAAAAATTCCGGGGGGTTGGTTGCGGGGGGGGGCCCCCCGCGGGCGAACACAGACAAGCTCTATCTTTTTAAAAACACTGGATAAATTTCACCAAGATTTAAAGTTTAAACATTGATTTGGAAAAACTTTATTAAAAAACAGTTTTATTGAAATTTTCCTGGATATTGGGCCCCTAAACTTATATTGGTAAAACATCATTTCTAGTAACTGAAAAGGGTTTTTCTTTTTTAAATGAAAAAACCCCCTTTTATTACCCAGTTTTCTTTTCAGTTAGGTGTTCAAATTTTAAAACCCCATTACACCTGTGACTTTTTAAATTTTTAAACCACCTTCCCCTTTAAAATTTTACAAACCACAATCGGGTAGTCGAAAGGGTTTTTGTTCCCAAAAAAATACCGTTTTATGTACGAAAACATACAGTTACGTGTTTTTGCTTTTCCCGCACCCGCTTTTTTTCCCTTTGACGCAGAATCTACGAAAATTTTTTTTAAAACACCCCAATTTTTTTTCACCACGGGTGAATTGAAAGGGTGCAAAAAAAAACGTGTACCCAAACGAAAACAAAAGGGACACAAATTGAAAAAGGGGAACTTTTTTTTTTGGCAAGATTTTTAAACCCTAGCTATAAAAATTCCCTTTTATTGAACAACCCTTTTTAAACAATAAAAAAAAGGGGAAAAAAAAGACATGGGGGTTTCCTCCTTTTTTAAAAAAGGGTGTTTTCTAAATTAAAGAAAAAAAAAATTTTGCATAAAACAAAAAAAGCGGGAAAAAAAAATTCCTCTGAATTGAAACAAGGGGTTACGGAAAAAACTTGACCAATGTTTTTTTAATTCAGAGGACAGGGAAATTTGGGAGCACGGAAAAGGAACAAATTACAGAGCCATTTCCTCCACCCCGTTGGAAAAATGAGAAAAAGAATGCCAAAAAAAGGGGGAAACCTGGGGGGTAACAGGGGCTTTAACCCCCACCAAAATTTCCCAAAGGGTGAAGTCAATTGGTCCCCCCTCATAGGAGGGGAAACCCCAAACCCGGGAAATTGACTGTGTACAGGGGAAGGCGGGATTTTCTCACACTTCCGTTCCGCACTCTGCTTCAGCACGAAAAGTTTTCTTTTGTTTGCGTCTTTCAGGGCTTTTTTAACCTGCTTTTAATTTAGATCCGGCCCGCCCCCGGGGTTTAAACCGCCCCCACTGAAAACCCCGGCCCGGGTCCTGCTTTTTAGCCCAGGAAGGTATGTCAATGTCCAGGGGAAACAAAAAAAGGGGTTAAAAGATTTTCCTTTTTCCGGGCATTTTTTAAAATGTGGGGGTATGCGGGTTTTGGGGGGTCATGCTTTTCCCAGGCCCGGTTTAGTAAAATTCCAGGGGGGAAACAAAAAAGGGGGTTAAAAAGACTCCTTTTTCCCGGCCCCCCCCATTTTTAAATGGGGGGGTTTATGCGGGTTTTGGGGCTCATGCTGGGCCCCCGGGGACAGGTATAGTCAATGTCCTTTCAATTTAAAATGGTTTTTGAAAATTTCCTTTTTCCGGCATTTTTTAAAATGGGGGGCCCATGCAGGTTTTGGGGTTTTTTTCCCGTGGCCCGGGGACGGGTAAGTCAATGTCCAGTAAAACCCTAAAATGGTGGTTGAAAGAACCTTTTTTCCCGGCATTTTTTAAATTCGGGGGGGTCATGCGGGTTTTGGGGGCTATGTTTTGTGGCCCCGGGACCGGTATAGTAATTTGCCCAAGTGAAAATTTAAAAGGGTGGTTGAAAGACCCCTTTTTTTCCGGGCACTTTTTAAATGGGGGGGTAAAGCAGGTTTTGGGGCTAAATGCTGCGTTCCGGGACAGGGAAAATTAAATTTGTCCATTTCAAGTAACATAAAGGTTTTTAAAATTAATACTGCCTTCGGCACTTTTTAATGGGGGGGGTGATGCATTTTTAAAGGGGTCAGGCTGGGGGTACAAGACAGGTTGTGAATGGTTTTGGACTTTTTTTTTTCTGTGACTTTTTTCCCTAAGTGTTTTGCCTAAGATGTAGCACTACCATTTAAATGTTGTGGATTTTAAATTTTCCCAGTTTTTCCTCCACCCCTTTTTTGGGGTGAAATTAATGAAGGTGTTTGTTGCTCCCCCCATAAAATTTTAATGGTCTTTCCCCCTAAAAAATCGACCCTCACTATCAAAAAACCTTTAAACGTAGCGGCCGACTATTCTATTCCCCTCGTTTCTCGAAAGCCAACGAAACCCGCTAACATAGACTGTTTTTTTACATTAATTCGTGCCCAAAAAGGGAAGTCACCATGTACACAGGCTCTTTAGTTTGTATATTACCTCCATACAGTGACCAAAATAGTGGAGAAAATCAGTGTACACAGACTCTGCAGACTGTATATTACCTCCATACAGTGACCATTAAGTGGTAGACACCATTATACACAGACTTTTTAGATTGTAATATACCTCCATACAGTGACCTATAGTGGTAGATATCAGTGTATCACAGACTCTGCAAAACTGTATATTACCTCCTTTACAGTGACCTATAGCGGTAGACCCAGTGTACACAGGGGCTGCAGACTGTAATATTACCTCCATACAGTGACCATATGTGGTAGACACCAGTGTACACAGGCTCTGCAGACCGTATACTCCCTCCATACAGGTTTTTAAAATAGTGGTAGGTACCAGTGTACACAGGCTCTGCCGACTGTATATTTCCTCAATACAGTGACAAGAAAATGGAAGACACCAGTATACACAGGCTCTGCAGACTGTATATTACATCCATACAGAGACCATATAGTGTGTAGACACCAGTGCACACAGGCTCTGCAGACTGTATATTGCCCCCAACAGTGTTTTATATTGTGGTAGGTACCAGTGTACACAGGCTCTGCAGACTGTATATTCCCTCCATACGTGACCTATAGTGGTAAAACCACCAGGGGTACACAGGCTCTGCAGACTGTATATTACCTCCATACAGTGACCATATAGTGGTAGACACCAGTGTACACAGGCTCTGCAGACTATATATTACCTCCATACATTGACCATATAATGGTAGACACCAGTGTACACAGACTCTGCAGACTGTATATTACCTCCATACAGTGACCATTTAGTGGTATACACCAGTGTACAGAGGCTCTGCAGACTGTATATTACCTCCATCCAGTGACCATATAGTGGTATACACCAGTGTAAACAGGCTCTGCAGACTGTATATTACCTCCATACAGTGACCATATAGTGGTAGATATCAGTGTACAAAGGCTCTGCAGACTATATATTACCTCCATACAGTGACCATAGAGGGGTAGACATAGGTATACACAGACTCTGCAGACTGTATATTACCTCCATACAGTGACCATATATTGGTAGACACCAGTGTATACAGGCTCTGAAGACTGTATATTACCTATATACAGTGACCATACAGTGGTAGGTACCAGTGTACACAGGATCTGCAGAGTGTATATTACCTCCATACAGTGACCATATAGTGGTAGGTACCAGTGTACACAGGCTCTGTAGACTGTATATTACCTCCATACAGTGCCCAAATTATACACTCACCGGCCACTTTATTAGGTAAAACCTGTCCACTGCTCGTTAACACTTAAATTTCTAATCAAGCCAATCACAATGGCGGCAACTCAGTGCATTTAGGCATGTGACATGGTCAAGACAATCCCTGCAGTTCAACCGAGGCATCAGTAGGGGGAAGAAAGGTGATTTGAGTGTCTTTGAACGGGCAATGGTTGTTGGTGCCAGAAGGGCGGGTCTGAGTATTTCAGAAACTGCTGATCTCCTGGGATTTTCACGCACAACCATCTCTAGGGTTTACAGAGAATGGCCGAAAAAGAAAAAACATCCAGTGAGCGGCAGTCCTTGTGGCGGAAATGCCTTGTTGATGCCAAAGGTCAAAGGAGAATGGGCAGAATGGTTCGAGCTGATAGAAAGGCAACAGTGACTCAAATAGCCACCCGTTACAACCAAGGAAGGCAGAAAAGCATCTCAGAACGCACAGTACGGGGAACTTTGAGGCAGATGGGCTACAGCGCAGAAGACCACACCGGTGCCACTCCTTTCAGCTTTAAAAACAGAAAACTGAGGCTCCAAATTTTTCCCAAGCTCATCGAAATTGGACAGTAGAAGATTGGAAAAACGTTGCCCGGTCTGATGAGTCTCGATTTCTGGGTGCGGACATTCGGATGGTAGGGTCAGAATTTGGCGTCAAACAACATGAAAGCCATGGATCCATCCTGCCTGGTCTCACCGGTTCTGGCGGGTGGTGGTGGTGTCGGGGGGGGAATATTTTTTGGCACTTTTTGGGGCCCCTTGGTCCAATTGAGCTGTTGAACCCTGATTTTTGTTCTGCCCAGCCCAAACCCTTTATGCCCCCAAAATTACCCAACTTTTGTGGCTCTTTCGCAGGATAATGCCCATGTCATTAAAGCGGAAATCATCCAGCTTTTTTCTTAACTGACAAGAGTTATGTAACAATGGCCCCACATTCCCAATCTAAATCCAATGAGCTCTTTGGGATGTGGTGTAACCGGGAGTTCGCTCATTGGAGTGCAGCTGAAAAATTTTGCGGCAACTTTTGGATGCCATCATTCAAATGGACCAAAATTTGAGGAATGCTTCCAGACCTTATTGAATTTTGCCACGAAGAATTAAGGCAGTTCGAAGGCAAAAGGGTCCAACCCTTACCTGGTGTCCCAAATAAATGGCCGTGAGGGGGGTGACCCTTGTATACGGGCTCTGCAGACGTTATTCCCCCATAACAGAGACCATTTAGTGGGACCCCAAGTAACAGGCTCTGCAACTGCATATTCCCCCTTCAGTGCCCATAAGTGCTAGACACCAGTGCACACAGGTCTGCGACTGTATTTTCCCCCTACAGTGCCCATATAGTGTGCACCTGTCACGGTTCTTTTTAACTGTTTTTTAAAACCTCCAAACAGGGACCTTGGGGGAGACACCATTTTCACGGGCCTTTTAGCGTTAATTCCTCCATACAGGCCCATATAGGCTAGACACCAGAGCAACAGGCTCTGAAAATGTAACACCCCATAAAAATGCCAATATGGTAGATCCCAGGTACATAGACTCTTCCCGCATATAAGTGAAAAAGGGGCATTAAAACATCTTGTTACTCACGGGGAACGTTTCTCCGTTTTTCCCTTTTGTCTGCTCTGGTGAGACCTCCATGAGGTTTCCTCGCCACAACTTGTCCCTGAAATTTGAACACAAATATCTTAAATCCTCACTTTTTCCAGCACCTCACTCCCTGCCCCTCACCTTTTTGTAAAAACCTTTCCAAAGGGGGGGCGGCAGAAAAGGGCCCTAGTTAAGGCCCTTTGCTGAGTAGGAGTTTAACCCCCTGGGATTTTTTTTAAAAACTAGGGGTCGTCCCCGAATCAATTTTCGGGTGGAGACCTTATTAAAGGTTGGTGGGGGGCTCCAGAAGGAGGTGGGTGGTGGGCCCCAGATGGGTAGGTTGGTAGGGGGTGGCCCCAGAAAGGTGGGTGGTGGGTAGCCCCGGTAGGTGGCAGTATATAGGCCTAGAACGTGGGTTGTTGGTCCAAAAGTGGGGAAACTTGCCTTTGAACCCCTCGAGAAAAGGGGCCCAGCAGGCGCAGGAGCGGAAATGCCAGGGTAGCAGAAGCACCAGCAGCCCGGGGCACATATCAGCTGCTACCTCTGCTGCCCCGGTAGTTCTGCTCCTGATGATATGTGACATTATTGGGTTCTGCTCTTAGATGCTTAATGCTGAAATACAATCATGAATAATGTTCAAATTCTGCATCACACAAACATGAGGATGGAAAATCCAGTGACAGTCGGAGGATGATAAGTTGTGCCTCCGGTGTCAGCAGGAAGGGGGTCGGTATTAGTTTAAAATGTCAATAAAGTCTTATAGGGATCTTATCTCCGCAGATTGTCCGGTGACCAGAAGGTTGATCGTTGTACAGAAAGCTTCAAAGGTCAATGTGGGCAGAGTTCTTTTTTAAGTATTGGATTGTCCCAATCAAGTGTTGGATTATAAAACCCAAGTGTGACCTTCGTTATTATGTGACCTTCGTTATCATGTGACCTTCGTTATCATGTGACCTTCGTTGTCATGTGACCTTCGTTGTCATGTGACCTTCGTTATCATGTGATCTTCATTTACTGCAGGGACAGTGAAGATTAAAGAGGGGGAGAGCGGATGGACCCTGCAAATCCTACTCTACTGCTCTTATGTGACTGAGACCAGAGGGCCATGTCCCCCCCCGCACAGGTTCACCCCGATATCTCGCCCCATATCAGGTGACCTTACCTCTCTTTCTCTGATTCTGTGTTACAGGTCTGCAGGATGGGGACCATGTGGGAGGCAGCACAAGATTTCTACATCTGGGCCCTGGAGAATGGAGGTAAGAAGATGAAACATGGATTGATGCTAGTACTGGGACTTGGACTCTGCTCCTAACACTGTGGGGTGACATATAGAGGCGGAGTCATGGTGTGAACGACTGCTCCTCCCACTGTGGGGTAATGTATAGAGGAGGAGTCATGGTGAGAATGACTGTATGGTGTTATATTTGGAGAGACCCCTGAGTCACAGATCACAACCTCCACTGTGGGATGACCCAGTAACCCAACGATGTGGACAACATTGAGTCACTCCTGTGTTTTGCAGACAGCCGCACGGACCCCTGGCTCCTCGCCTACTCACCCATCACTGTGACCCTGATCTTCGCAGTCTACCTCATTCTTGTGGCCCTCGGCCCTAAACTGATGGAGGGGCGGGAACCCTTCACTCTGCGCTCCGTCCGTCTGATCTATATCCTTGCCGTTGTGGGGCCGGCCTGCATGATGTTCTATGAGGTAAATCTGAGCTTAACCTTGGTGATCTGAGCTTCTTTATACTCCACCCTGATCCATATGGACCCTCCACCTCCATCTATCTGCCATGAAATGACCCCACTAACAGGTCTGAGATTCTGTATACTCCACCCTGATCTGTACAGACCCTCCACCTCCATCTATCTGCCATGGTATGACCCTCACTAACAGGTCTGAGCTTCTGTATACTCCACCCTGATCTTTACAGACCCTCCACCTCCATCTATCTGCCATGGTATGACCCCACTAACAGGTCTGATTTGCTATTCTGTAAATACTCCTCCCTCCCTACTCGAAACAAGGAACCCTCCAAAACCTATCCATCTATCTGCCATGGTATCTTCCACTAACAGGTCTGAGCTTCTGTATACTCCACCCTGATCTGAACGGACCCTCTGCCTCCATGCCATCTGTCAGGAATGCCGTGCCCACCAGAAGGTCGACGGCCTGATATGTGGTGTATTTGTGACGTTGCACTCCGCCTAGGGGTACACAAGGTGAGCCAGATACAGTTTTAAAGTTAACCCCTGTCCTCATAGGCACAGGAAGACCAAGGGAGGGTGAAAGGATATCCCACTCGCCCACTACCCTGAACGGCTGGGAGAGATCTGTTTACCCACATTGGTGAAACAGAGCTCTGCCAGCCTGGTAGACCACCACCAGTCCCTCGTTAGTTATAAGCCTGGTTCATTACAGAATTATAATCGAGCCAGGAATCTGCCCTGGGGTAGCGATATATTCGAGACCGAGGGTTCAGGGTGATCAAGACAAGAGACCAGCTTAGGATCAAAGTTTATATATTTTAATCACCTTATGAGCGCACTAGATAAACAATACATACATAGGGGATACAGCTATACATAAACTGCTCAGAGGTGCAAATACATATAGGGAATAGATACAGAAAAAAGAAGCCGCAAGATGGGTCTAGCTACCTTAGGTTGGCCTTGTATTGGGCATACATAGAGGTGAGTGCAGCCTGCTGTCTTTGGAAGCTCCTGGTACACTCGGCATAGGTGGGAATCTCACTTTTAACTATAGTGGGACATCCCAGGTCACATCCCTGTCACACCCTGTCATGCCCATGGGTCTGCATGCTCCTACCTTCCAGGGCCATGCTGTTTCTAGCTTCGGACATGAAATGGACTGTATCATGGCAGGGCAATACCGCAGGTTTGTGGCCTTTGTACCATCAGAACTGGGTGGGCCCAAGCTACGCTGGAATACCAAACTCTGGGTCACTGTTCTCTTCCTGGCAGGGCCGCCGTACAGGGGGTACTGCCGGTACTCCTGTTTGGGGCCCGGAGCTTATTTCATACATTACACAGTAGAGCATGCCGCAGCTGAGCGCCGTGTTCTACATAGGGCCCAGTGGAGGCCGGCGAGTGGCGGCGGTGCTGGGAGGGGGACCGTGCTCCCTGCACCGCTGCGCTCTGCCTCCGCTGTCCAGTAGGGGCAGAGCGGGGCGTTGCTGGGAGGAGGCCTGCGCTCCCGGCTCAGTCGCGTTCCTGGCAGAAATCTTCTACTTACATGATCCCTGCGCGCTGTAGCCGGGCCCTCCTCCTCTGTCTGTGGGAGGGATGTGAATAATTTGAATCTGTGAGGTCCCGCCCATTGGGGGGCGGAGCTTCACAAATTCAAATTGTTCCGCATCTCTGGGCACACAACAGCGGCGGCGGGGATAGAGAAAGGAGGTCTCGAGTCTGGCTACAGCGCGCAGGGATCATGTAAGTAGAAGATTTCTGCCTGGACCGCAGCTGAGCCGGGACTTCCTCTCAGCAGCATTCCAGCCATAACTGTGAGGTGACCCCCTTTAACTCCCTGACTGTATGAGGGACGGAGAGAGGGGAACGCTGCCCGCCCGGCTAGCTACTCGCCCATCCGGCTACCCACCCAGCTTTCCCGCCCGGCTACCTACCCAGCTGCCCGCCCTTTACCTACCCAGCTGCCCGTCTGCCTGGCTACCTACCTAGCTGCCTGCTCGCCCGGCTATCTACCTAGCTGCCCGCCCGGCTATCTACCTAGCTGCCCGCCCGGCGACCTCCATAGCTGCCCGCCCGGCTACCTACCTAGCTATCCGCCCGGCTACCTACATATCTACCCGCCCGGCTAACTAACTAGCTTCCCGCCCGGCTACCTACATAGCTGCCTGCCTGGCTACCTACCTAGCTACCCACCCGCCTGGCTACCTACCTAGATACCCGCCCGCCTGGCTACCTACCTAGCTGCCCACCCGCCCAGCTACCTACCTAGCTACCCACCCAGCTACCTACATAGCTACACGCCCAGCTACCTACCTAGCTGCCCACCGGCTTCCTAACCTGGGTACCCGCCGCCTGGCTACTTACCTAGCTACCCGCCCACCTGGCTACCTACCTAGCTACCTGCCTGCCTGGCTACCTACCTAGCTACCCGCCCGCCTGGTCATCTATCTAGCTACCCGTCAGGGGGCAGGGCGATGTGTTTTTTGGGGGCGGGGCAGTAGGCATGCTTGGGCGGGGAGGTCGGGTTGCTGGGGGCGTGGTTTGAGGGGAGGAGGTGGGACCCAGAAGCTTCATCTGTATGGCGCCCCAAAATTTCTGTTGGCGGCCCTGGTTCCTGGTATCAGTTTCCTGTTTCTCCCTGCCCGTTGGTCCTACAAACGGGGAAGTGACAGCTATGCGTGTGGGATGCTTTCATGGATAGTATAATTGGAACTACTGTATTAAAGTGCTGTTTACAGACTTTAAAATGTGCCCGGGACAATGCCCGCACTATGGGCGACATGTATGATCGGCTTTTTGCCCGGTTTTTGGCGTATACTGCGCCTCCCAGCCCGAATCCGAAATCAAATTAAAAACACTACAGAAGTTGTCCCGATGTGTATATAAATGATCAATAATATGGGGGTAAAGAAAAAAAAATATTAAACCCAATAAAATCCTTTTTTATTTCTTTATTTTCGTTGCACCATACATTGATCCTTGGCTAACGAAAATAAAGAAAATAAACATGATTTTATTGAATTAATATTTTTTTTTTCTTTCCCCCATATTATCATTATTTTTAATCCCAATCGGGCAACTTTGGAGTCTTATCAT
This sequence comes from Phyllomedusa bahiana, assembly GCA_025379985.1. Lineage (NCBI taxonomy): Eukaryota > Metazoa > Chordata > Amphibia > Anura > Hylidae > Phyllomedusa > Phyllomedusa bahiana. The sequence continues at coordinate 24,209 of JAODAL010018899.1, read as the reverse complement.
TTAATTTGGGCCCATGTACAGTTTGATTTCAGATTGCATAGAAAACCCATAGGAGCGTCGCTCGCTCCCCCATTGGTCCAAAATAACGGGCCCTTTTAAAGTTAGCCAATCACAGAGCGCGTCCAGAATTTCTTTTCCCATAGAACTCTATGAGAAAGTAGCTCGCGCTCTGATTGGCTAAGTGGACGAGCCCCGCCGCTTAAAACCCAATCAGCTCTTTTCTGCATTTTATTGTATTTAAAATGTCCGCCTTGGAATTATTGGGTCAATTTTTTCCCCATGGTATAAGGGGCATTACGTCCATTTAAAATGGTCAATTCTTCCCCATGGTTATAAAGGGCCATGGCTCTTTCTTTTGGTAAATTTTTCCCATAGGAAAAAGGGCTTTGTCGTTTCCTTTTTTGATTGGTGGTTCTGGACCAATGAGAATGCTTAAAAAAATTTAAATTATGTTTTTCCCCGGGAAATTCTCTTATTGCAAAATTCCCCTATTTGCGGGGGTCTCGGCGACAAACCGTTGTTGGGGTTTTTTAAGCTTTATTTGTAAGAGGGTTCGGTTTTTAAATCTGTCATGTTTTCATTAAAAAAAAATGGTTTTTTTTTAATACTCCATGCCCCCCGGCGCTGAGCGCCGGATTTAGTGCCCCCATTTTCCCAAGACTATAAGGGGGAGAATAGCTCGCCTCTTTTGGTGAGCTAGCCGAAGCCCCTGCTGCTCACCCCAATCCCCTTTTTTTTTCAGCATTTTTACATTTTTTGAACTGTCCCCGTGTTTTTTGAGGGTCAAAACTTCTCCATTGGCTAGAAGGGTCTCTGTCGCCCCCTTTCTGATTGGCTGAGTAGCCAAGTCCCTGGTAGTTAACCAAATCAGCTCTTTTAGCTTTTTACTGTATTTTGAACTTCCCGCCGGGTTTCTGATTGGTCTAAAGTTCCCCAAGGTTTTAATGGTTCACGTCGCCCCTTTTTGATTGGCCCTGTTTATACCGCCCAATCAAAATAGTTTTTCTGAATTTAAATTTATGATTCCCCGGCATTTTCCAATACCCTAATTCTTAAATTTAGGAATTTGGAAAAGTGATTTTGTTTTAGTATTTTTTATTTTTTGGGTTTTCACTTTTTTCCCTAGGAAGTTGAACGCCTTTTAAAACGATTTTTGATTCTTATCGCCGACAGGGAAGGGTTTTTCTCGCTGTTTTCCACCCTTTTTGCCGGAAAAGTTTTTGCCGCAAAGTCCCGCACGGGCCCTAAGCCCCGCACTGGCCATGTCCCGCACGGCCCCCCAACATACGGCGGGGCGCGCGGATTTTTCCCCCGTTGTTGACGCATACCCCCGGCGCCGAATCATAGGCGCGCCCACACTGCGCCTGGGGGCCCGCACTGCACCCTAAAACCTGGCGAGCGCGGCGGATTTAATGCTATGTATGAGGGCCCCCAGCCCCGCATAAATCGGCCAATTCACCGGGGAAACTGGGGGAAAGGGGCCCGACCCGCGGGATTCATACTGTGCCCAATTTGCTAAAAAAGAAATATTCTGAAGAAAAAAAAGTTGGGGAAATTTTTTTCCCCAAAATATGTATTTTCTTGTTTTAAAAACAAAAAACACTAGCATTTCACATGGGGGCCTGCCCCGCTTCCTCGGTGTAACGCTCAAGTGTACAAAACAGTCTCCATTTAAAAACAAAAAAAAAACTTCCTTAGTGAAACATAAAGGTTTTAAGATCAATAAAAAAAAATTTGATGTTTTTTTATTTTTTAATTTTAAAAAAGAGTACAAACCCAGTAACTCCCTTGGATTCACCCTTGGGCTAAAAAAAGGGTGAATGATGGCACGAGGGTTCGGGTGTTCCTGTCTGGATGTCAGTTTGGCATATTAGAACGTTTTGGAAAGAAAAAACGGCAGGTTTTTATAGTTTTGGGAACTAAAATTTTTTTTTTGTTTTTTTTAAATTGCAGTCATCGGTCTTGGGTCATTCGTGGTGAGGGGGGGGCCCCCCCAGAGGGAACCTAATAAATCTTATAGGGGGACCCTGCATGGAGCCGAAACCTTCATACAGTCTCTAAGGGACCTGACGGAGCCAAAACCTCCAAAACCTCTCTATGGGTAACCGCACAGAGCCGAAAACCCCAATACGCTCTTATAGGGGACCCGCACAAGCCCGGGAACCCCCCAATACAGCTCTTATAGGGGGGCCCCCGCATGGAGCCGAAAACCTTCAATCCCTTATAGGGACCCCGCCGGGGCCAAAACCCCCCAATACAGCCCCTATAGGTGGGCCCCGACAGAGCCAAAATCTCCAATACAGCTCTTTATAGGGGACCCTACACGGAGCAAAAACCTCCAATACAGCTCTCTATAGGTGCCCCTGCATGGAGCCAAAATCTCCAATACAGCTCTCTATAGGGGACCCTGCACGGAAAAAGAGACCCCCAATACGCACCTTTTGGGGGCCCCCGACGGGGCCCAAAAATCCAATACAGCTCTATAGGTGGCACTGCCCGAGCCAAAAAACTCCAATACAGTCTTTTAAAAAGGCCCCGCAGGAGCTAAAACCTCCAAAACAGCTCTAATAGGGGACCCCGCAAAGCCGAAACCCCCAATCGCTTCCACAGGGGGCCCCCGCACAGAGCCAAACCCCAAACAGTCTCTATGGGGGCCCTGCACAGAGCCAAAACATCCAATACAGCTCTCTATAGGTGGCCCTGTATGGCGCCAAGATCTCCAATACAGCTCTTTATAGGGGACCGCAGCAGCCAAAAACCCCCAAAACACTCTTATAGGGGGGCTTGAAAAGAGCCAAAAGCTCCACAAGCTTTATAGGGGACCCTCAGGGGCCGAAACCAACCAATACAGATCTCTATAGGGGACCCTCATGGGCCAAAACTCCAAACTGCTCTTATAGGGGACCCCCAAGGCCGAAACCCCCATAAGCTCTTATGAGGACCCTGCATGAAGCTGAAACCTCCAATACAGCACTCTATAGGGGACCCTGCACGGATCCAAAACCTCCAATACAGCTCTCTATAGGGGACCCTGCAAGGAGCTGAAACACCCAATACAGCTCTCTATAGGCGATCCTGCACAGAGCACTTTTTTTCATTGTTTTGGCTTGGGTTACAAAATCCTCAGCTTGTTGTGTGATATTTTCTTAGGCGCCTGAATTGGGCAAAGGGGAGGTTTCTCTTCAAGGGATGACAGTGATCACTTGAAAAATGAAAAAAACTATTAAAATCAACTTGTTTAAAATGTTTTTTTAAATTTATTTGCCCTTGTTCGTGATAAGAATTAGATTAAAAAAAAACTCATTTGGGTCAATATTCATTATAAATGAAATTTTCCAGATTTTTCAATTAAGGTATTGAAGACATTTTTTGACAATTGAAGACGGTCCTTCCCATATTATGCTCAAGTCATCAATACATATTTTAAAATATCTCAAGTGGCATTGATAGGGATTGAGATCGGAGTCTATGTACAATGACTCAAAAAGCCATGGAAGGGTAAGATGGAGCTAAGCGTGTCCCCATCGCCGTGCCTTTCTGCTGGTGGCAGTGGATGTCACCATCTTGTCATTTCAGATCTCTTAAAATTACCGGCAGTGATGGAAGCATAACATTTTTCATTAAGATCGTCACAAGACATGTTTAATTCTGTGGGTCTATTTTTTTCAATAGTTTGTGCATTTTTCTATTGATCTAATTCTGTTTTATTGTAAATGGCTAATTACTTTACATTCAATAGTTTTACGTTCCGTATGATCACCACAATCCCGAGGGGTACTCAAAGTTAAAGTAAAAAAAAAAGTGTAAAAAAATTAAAACAATTAAAAGTTCAAATCACCCCCTTTTCGCCATTTTACAAATAAAAAAAATTAAAAATAATAAAAAGGTGACACATATTTGGTATCACTGCGTCCGAAAAAGTCTGATCTATTAGATGATGACATCATTTATCTCGTATGCTGAACACCGGAGAAGAAAAAAATTGGAATAAATTTAATCAAAAAAGTCACATGTATTCCAAACTGAAACCAATAAAAAGCCGCAAAAATGCCCCTCATTCAAGTCAGTATAAGTAAAAAAAAATTATAGGTCGCAGAAAATAGCGCCGCCACACAAATTTCAAAAATAGAAAATTTTTTTGGGAATATATATCTACTAAACCAAAACGAAAATGCACATGTTTGGTATTGTTTGGATGGATTAACCGGTTTTTAGAATGCAAAGAAAAATAATTTTTTGAAATTGAATGCCGTAAAAAACAAAACCCCAAAAAAACATGGCACAAGTACGTTCTTTTTTAATTTTCCCCCATTAAAAATTTTTTGGGGTTTTCCATATAATCTAGGTAAATGAATACTCTTTAAAAAATCCATCTTGTCACACAAATAAACCCCTCAATGTCTGGGTGGGTGGAAAAATCAAAAAAATCTTATTTTATTATTATAAAAAAAGTTATGGCTCTGGGAAGGCGAAGAGGGAAAAACAAATGTGAAAAAAATTGGCCTCGGCGTTAAGGGGTTAAAAATATAAAACTGTGGTGCGCCTGTAACGAACGGTTATGGAACATCAGCACCACGTGTCTGCCAAATGCTTTGCCCCTTGGAGCAGGTGTCTACCCTGGCCCAGGTGCTAAAAAATTAATTGAGAACCCTTTTGAGGCTCGATTCCCCGCTGGATGGGCTTCTTATCTGGAGTGAGAGCGGATAGGCCTTGAATCTAAATTGAGGGAATTTGGCTTATGTTCAATTGAGCGTTTCCTCAGTGGCTTGTATTGAGCGTTGGGGGATCTTAGGTGAAGTCCTGAATCTTGCATCCTGCAGTGTAACTGAGAGTGAATTTGAAGGAAGTTACAAGAACTGAGAGGTGACTTTTGTCATATTTCTCACACCATCCATGACTTTATATAACAGGTCTGAGCTTCTGTATACTCCACCCTGATCTGTATGGACCCCCCCCCTCCAACAACTATCTGCCATGGTAGACCCCAAGTAACAGGTCTGGGTTTTGTATCTTTACCCTTATCGGCACAGATCTCCCCAAATTTTGCCCCTCTATGACCCATTTAACAGATCTGAGCTTTGCTATACCCCATTCCAATCTATACAGCCATCCACCCCACTATTGCCATGGTTTGGCTGGAGTAAAAGGTTGAGTTTGTATATAAACCCTTCTACATGGGGAAACCCCCGCATATGCTATCTATCTGTTAGGCTGGGCTTCTGTATATTCTAACCATCTATACCCAATCTTCCCCCTCCATGCCCCTGGAGTAATCCCCAAAAAACGGTTGAGCTTTAACTCCACCCCTGGCCGCTTCTTCATATATGACCCATTAAAAGTAAGGGTTCTGAAAACTCCCCTTGATCTTAGGGGCCCTCCACCCCCCCCTGCCATCTATTACCCCATTTAACAGATCTCAGCTTCTTTATACTCCACCCTGATCTGTACGGACTCTCCACCTTCATGCCATGGTAGATCCCAAGTAATAGGTCTGAGCTTCTGTATACTGCACCTTGATCTATATGACCCCTCTTCATCATACTAGCTATCTGTCTCAGGCCTGAGCTACTGTGTCTCTCTTATTACTTGTGTTTTTCCTCAGTTCCTGGTGACGTCGGTGCTGGCGGGGTACAGCTATTACTGCCAGCCGGTGGACTACAGTAACAGTGAGCTAAGCCTGCGAGTGAGTGATTTCTGTTATATATCATTACAATATGGAGGGGGGGGGATTGATAGAATCATTCAGACACTAGATAAGACCATTATACTCATTCAGGCCCCAGAACACACCATTAGACTTATTTAAACCCTAGATCAGACCATTAAACTCATTTAGACCATGGGACAGACCACAAGACTCATTCAGAACCCAGGTCAGACCATTAGTCTCATTCAGACCCCTGAACAGAGCGTTATACTCATTCTGACCCCGGAAAAGACCATTAGACTCATTCAGACCCTGGAACAGAACATTAGACTCATTCAGACCCCGGAAAAGACCATTAGACTCATTCAGACCCTGGAACAGATCATTAGACTCATTCAGACCCTGGAACAGATCATTAGACTCATTCAGACCCTGGAACAGACCATTAGACTCATTCAGACCCCGGAACAGACCATTAGACTCATTCAGACCCCAGAACAGACCATTAGACTCATTCAGACCCCAGAACAGACCATTAGACTCATTCAGACCCTAGAACAAAGCATTACACTCAATCAGACCCTGGAAAAGACCATTAGACATGAGGACCTCGTGTTCTTGGCCCGGAGGGGGCTAAGGTATCATCGATGCACTCAAGGTGACGCTGCCCATCTTCACTGCGGCAGGACTGCAAGTCCACATGGATGCATCTCCAGTCTGGACAAGCTGACAACAGCTGCTTTATATGATAACAGAGATAGGTTGTCACAGCCCCGCCCCTGTTTTTGTCATCCCCGATCATAACAGTATATAATATCCACACTGTGGTAAAGTCAGAATACGGCTAATGCGGACATTTCTGCTCGATCTCACTCCTCCCTCTCTTGCAGATGGCGAGGGTCGGCTGGTGGTTCCTCTTTTCCAAGGTGATTGAACTTCTTGACACTGTGATAATGGGGGTGCTGCGGTCTCCACACTGGATCTTTATCCTCTCTTTCACTGTAGAGGAGTCTGTAGAGCAGTCGATGGAGGAGTCTGTGGAGCAGTCTATGGAGAAGTCTGTGGAGGAGTCTATGGAGAAGTTTGTGGAGGAGTCTATGGAGAAGTTTGTGGAGGAGTCTATGGAGAAGTTTTTGAAGGAGTCTATGGATCAGTTTATAGAGCATTCTATGGAGCAGTCTATGAACGAGTATGTGGAGGAGATTGTAGGCAGTCTATGGAGGAGTGTGTAAAAGAGTCTATAGAATAGTCTGTGGAGGAGTCTATGGAGCAGTGTGCGGAGGAGTCTATGGAGGAGTCTATAAAGGGGTGTGTGAAGGAGTCTATGGAGGAGTCTATAAAAGAGTGTCTGGAGTTGTCTGTGGAGGAGTCTATAAAGGGGTGTGTGGAGGAGTCTATGGAGGAATCTATAAAGGAGTGTCTTGAGTTGTCTATGGAGGAGTCTCTCACCTTTGAGAACAAACCTGCGCTCCCTCAAGCCAACTTGGAAGAGCTCAGACCACAGCTGTTCCTCCCGACTCCTCCATCAATATGCACGCTCACAATGTGGTGTCAGTCAAAGACGTGCAGGTAAAGGCCGATACCACAAACCCTGACTGTAATAAGGAGAAATCTTTTCTTGCTCTGAAGTAGTTATATTTCATAGGAGCTTTTCTCCAGGAAAGTCCCTTTAAGTCTGCATATAAAGCCTCAGGTCTGAGGTGGATCTCTGGGATAGACTTTTGGGATCTGGGGGTAGGTCTCAGTAATTTGGGATTTTTCTCGGGATCTCAACAAAATTTTAGGTCTCAGTCTTCTGGGAAAGATTTCACACTATAGTATTTTGGGGTGTATCTGGGGTGTATCTCAGCCTTCTATGCTGTATCTAGGTAATCTGGGGAGAATTTTAGGCTTCACTAATAAGGGAAGTATCTCAGTAATGTGGGATTCATCTTTAGTAATCTCAGGATCTAGGCTGCTTCTCATATTTCATCTGTATTATGTCTCCGGCTCTAGCTTGGACTTCAGAAATTTAGGGTGTATCCCAGTAATCTGGTGTATCTAAGCAATCTGGTTGTATCTCAGTTCTCATACATTTTTCTTCTTTCTGCAGATTTTCTTCATTATGAAGAAGAAGTTTAACCAGATCTCGTTCCTTCATGTTTATCACCATGCGAGCATGCTCTTCAACTGTTGGGTCGCTGTCAAATATGGCAATACATTACATGGAAATCCCTAAAGAAGCATTTATGCTATCTATCATACATGAAAAAAAACGTTGAGATTCTTAGTTCACACGTTTTGATCAAAAAATGCTTAAGCCACCCACGAACTTTTCAAACATAATCTCAAGGCCGGTGTCCTACTCATCTTTACCTCTCAAAAGAGTCAAATTCAGGCCTCTCACTGGGTCAACCGACCTCCATTATCCAGAGAGAAAAATAAAAAAACACACCAAACCGGCAAGCTGCACTGATATAGCAGTCTGTGAAAGTGGGCGGGGTGCAGAGAACCAAAATGGAGGCATCCCTTCCTCCTATTATAATTTAAAAGCAATAATATGCCAAAAACAATGTATTTGTTCTGCACAAAAAAAATCAAATTTTTGAAAAACACACTGTTTAACCTGGGTGCCACTGGCAAGGTTGCGGCATATATTTTATATATATATATATATATAATATATAAAACATATTTATATACAGGCACACCATACCAGTGGCACACCACTGCTAAAAGGGCAATACATTAAATGTAAATCCCTAAAGAAGCATTTATGCTATAAAACACAAAAAAAACTTTGAGATTCTTAGTTCACACGTTTTGGTCAAAAAATGCTTAAGCCACCCACAAACTTACAACGTGATCTCAAGGCGGGTGGTCCTACTCTATCTTTACCTCTCAATAGAGCCAAATTCAGACTTCTCATAGGGTCAACCGACCTCCATTATCCAGAGAGAAAAATAAAAAAACACACCAAACCTGCAAGCATACTGACGTTTCGGGGAACTCCTCCCCCTTTGTCAAGCACGTAGCATATCCGTTCATAATGTCACAGAGTTGCGCTGGTGTATCCTACAGGAGGTGAAAGGAAGTGAGGGGTTAACATTAGAACGTAGTCTATTACAAGCAGAGGCTAGATGGATACATAGGATGAATACTCTCACGCCAATAGGTATGAACGAGAACCTCAGCTTCAAAGTGTTTCTGTAATTGTTTTTAATGTTTTTGTTACTTGTGTTGCCTTGACACAGTGTATATAAGTTAGTGGTGACGGATTATGCTACGTGCTTGACAAAGGGGGAGGAGTTCCCCGAAACGTCGTACGCTCTATCTCTGGTCCCGCCTGTCCATCAGCCATCTCCGGGAAGGAGACGCTATGCCTGAACGCGGCACATGAACGCTACTACTGGACTTTCCAGGACATTTTCGCCCATATGCATAATCATTGTGGCAACGCAAGTATCTGCTCTGGTTTGAGCATTTTTAATTGTCACTCAATAGTGCAAATAAATTTACGCTTTTATATTTATCCACACCATTGTTTACGTGTTGCATAGTCTAAGAGGATATGCGGGAAAATTGCTGGGGGTGAGCATGGTGGGGTTTAAACCCCCTTTATATAACCAAACCAGCCTTTGTGAAGTTGCAAAACTTTTCCTATGGTGATTTTTTTTATCCCAAAAAAGAAATATGTCTTTGATGAATTTGGGTAGTTTAAAGGGCGGCGGGCAGGTCAGGGGACATTTATTTTTAAAAAAAGAACCAAAAAGCTACTATATTAAAAACCAAGGGAAGGCGGGGATTGGGCTGGGCTCATAAAGTGAATTCCTAAAAACCCCCCTTTGAAAATTAAAAACGCTGCGGAAAAAAAAGCGAGTCTGATACCCCCACGCACCCATTTCCTTACAGGTATGTAAAAACCTGGGGCTTTACCCCGGGGGCCCCTGCGACCCCCTTTTTAAAACCACCCAATACTCTTTGCAGGATGTTTTCAAAAAAAATAAAAAATTGGTAAAGTTTATTAGCAATAATTACTCGCTTGATCCAAATTGTATCTCATTTATAAAAACATTTGCGAATAACATCGAAAAAAAAGGAAAAAGGGTTTTTTGTGGGCTTTTTAAATAAAAGGAAAAAAAAAGGTCAAAAAGCGGGGAAACAATAAAATTCAAATCCAGCAAAAAAAACAGAAAAAATTTATAGTGGAAAAGGGCAAAAGGTAAATTATTTCAAAACAAACTGAAAAAAATTAAAAAGGGAGCCCAAAAAGGACTATCTTTTTTTAACCCCTTTTCCTAAAACCCCCCCGGCAAAAGAGCGTTTTGGGTAAAGGGATATTTAAAGGGAAAGGAGAAAAAAATTTGGAAAAAAAATAAAAGATCAATATTGAAGCCCATAGTAGGGGCCCGAAAAGTGAACACAAAAAAAGGAAATTTAAATTTTAATCTTTTAAAAGGAAAAGGACCCACGGGAAATCCAATCCCGGGCCCCGAATCTGGAGGCGGGGTTTGGCCCAAAAATCCCTGGGAAAAAACGGTCGCAATAGGGAAAAAGAAAAAAAAAGCAGATGAAATGGTTTGTCTTTTAAATCTCGGGATAAAAATTTTAGTGACGAAAGGGATTTTCCGTCATGGCCCAAAGGCCCCTGAAACTTTGTCCCAACAGCAAACTAAAACCTTTTTGTTTTTCAAAATTGTTTTTTATAGGTTTGTAGGGGGGAAATGCGGGTAAAAAATTGTTTTTTAAAAGGGGCCCGGTTTAGCTATAAAAAGGAGATATGTATAAAAAATGTGTAAAAAAGGGTTCATTTTTGATCCTGGACTAACAGCCCCCTTCTTAGAAGTATTTAAAACAGTCAGTAATAATAAAGGTACGCAAATGTGGGTTTAAATGTGGGAAAACCCCAAAGGAAAATATAAAAAAACCAAAAAAAAAAAAGGAAAAAAAGTTCTGAAACCCGCTTAGAGAGGATCCCTTATAATAGTAAAAAAAGCGGTTAAAAGGGGGAAAGGGATCGTTTTTCCAAAAAAAAACCCCAAATATTTACAAGAAGCGGAATCTAAATTTTCCCGATTCCCCGTTAAAAAAAAATTTCCCAAAGGAAACCCTTTAACAAAAACAGTTTTGCAAAATAAATTGAGGATTTATTCCCTTTGAAGCAGCCCAAAAACGGGGCCTTATTACCATGGGGGAAAAAAAACCATTGTCACCTGTAAACACCCCCCAAAACCCCACCTACCCTCTCCCTGGCCCCCAAAGTACAAGCCTTTAAAGGGCCCCCCCCCAGGAGGCCCACCCGTTCGGGGAAATTAGGCCCTTCCTTGACCCCCTGGCTCCCTTGTAGTTTTCTTATTTTACAAAATTTCCCTTTGAACGAGATTTTTAACCCCAAAGGGGATATGGGTCAGTTTTTTTGCAAAGGAAAACTTCATGAAATATGTGTTTAAAAATTTAACTGCCTTTTTATGTTACCCTGGATTCAAACCCCTTTTTTCCCCAAAACATCCCATTTGATGTTGGGAGGGCAAGCTTTTTTAGAGAAGCACTTAATGGGGCCAAACGTACCCAAAATGCTCAAATTAAATTTTCTTTGACCCCCTGCTTAAATTTTGGTTCTTCCCAAAAATTTTTTTTAAAATTTTGGGGGACGATGTCTATCTTCAGTTGCAGGGAATCTAGGGGGGGCCCCCTGCAGGCCTTTTTACCCCAAAACCCTATAAATGCCTTTTTCTTTGGGGGGGAAATATTTCCCCAACCAAAGGGGGGCCCCCGGGTTTTGAAGGGGGTCGCTTTGGTAAAAAGTTGTGGGTGGCGTTTTTGTCCTTGGGAGAGGGACTAAATAAAAATTAAAGGGATTTTGGGTTGATTATCTCAATGGAAACCCCGGGCCCCCTTACCCCTTTTTTCTGCTATACGGGTTCGAACACGTCACCATCCCGGTTGGGGAAATAAATTAAAAAAAAAAACCCATTAGGTTTGGCTTTAGTCTTTTTTTCCAAAAGGCCTATGGGAAAAAAAAAAAATGGCTACATGGAAAAAGTTTTTCCGGGGGATCCCTGTGGCGTTTAAAAGGGAAAGGGACAAAATTTGTTCTATGAAAAAGCAAACGTTGAAAAAATAATACCCTTATGCCCCAAAAATTTTCCCAATAGAGGATATCGGAGGGGGGTATGGAAAAAAAATGCTGAAGTTGTGGGGGAAAAAAAACGGAATACCCTACTTTTTTGGGGTAAAAAAGGGGGATAGGGTGGATAGGTTTTTTGTTTATTAGTGTTCCGACACCCATTTTAAAAAATGTTTAAAGAATAAAAATTTGAGAAACTTTGGAAAAAATTTTTTTCCCAAATGGGGAAAAAAATAGGGCAAAATTTTTTTAAAAAAGAACCCCGTTTTTTTATATAAAAAGGGGAAGTAAAAGTGGGAAAATAAAATAGTTCAAGAAAATTTTGCGTTGTACTCCCGGACAGAGACAGCCCTTTTTTAAAACCCTCAAATCTAAGGGAAAGTACCCCGGGGTCAAAAACTGCCCAAAATTTTTAATTTCTATTAAAAAAGGGAACCGCTTGTCCTAACCCGAAAACTTTGGTAAACAAAAATATTTTAAAGGGGTGCATATAAAAATTTGAAAAAAGGCTTTTGCACATCAAATTTTATATTTTTAAAAACCCGAAAGAATAGGTGAAACCTGAAAGGCAATACATAATTAATACAAAATTCAGGGGGCCATTTTAAAGCCCTAAGTAAAAACCTCAATTTTAATAGGAATATGGGAAAATTTCCCTTTAAAAGTTTAAAGGGAAAATATGAAAAAGGGGAAACTATTTTTTTCATTTTTGATCAAAGTTTGGTATTAAGTCACCCCCCAAATTTAGCGTAAAAGGGGACCCCAAAGAGCAGGTGAGTCCCTCCACAAAAAAACAGGGTTTCCTTGCTAGGAGTCCATTCAGACTGCCACTTCCCAGGAGTGATGGGAAACCCTCCCAATTGAATTAACCTGCACGGTTTAAAGGGGGTGGCTGGTGCAGCAAGCCAATGGATTCCCTCTCCCAAATAGACTAAAAAATGTAAAAGGGTGCATTACAGCGATACGAAGGCGGAAATATATTTGTAAAATGCCCGGGTTGGGCAAGGAAAACGTGGGACGTGGCAAAAGTTTTTAAAAATCAGACTTAACGAACACAGATTAATATCAATTCCAAGCGAAAAATTTTCGAGAAAATATAGGTGACAAGAAAGTAGGGGGAAAGCAGTGTAGCTAACATTTTCTCCAATAAAACCAAATGTCACGATTTTTGCGGGGTGTATCCAAAGGGAGGTGAAAGGAATGGGGGTTAACATTAAAACGTTCTATTAAAAACGAGTGATGGATAATAGGATGAAACTCTACCCCAAATTTTGTATGAAGAGAATCAGCTTCAAAGTGTTTTGTAATTTTTTTTTAATGTTTTTGTTACTTGTGTTGCCTTGACCGTGTATAAAAAGTTAGTGTAACGGTATGTCGTGCTTACAAAGGGGGGGAGTTTTAAAACTCTACGCTCAACTCTTTGGTCCCGCCTGCCCACCAGCCGTCGGGGAAGGAGACGTTCCCTGAACGCGGCACATGAAGCTATTTGGGGATTTTCCCGGGGGACATTTTGCCCATATGCTAATCTTTGGGGTTAAGGCAAGTACTGCTTGGGGTTGGCTTTTTTAATTGTCACTCAAATGAAAAATTTTACGTTTTTAATTTATCCCCCCATGGTTTAGTGTTGATGTCAAAGAGGATATGCGGAATCCTGCTGATGGGTTTCATGGTGCGATTAAACCCTTATATAACACCGCTCTTTGTGAAGCCACATCTACATCCCCCTGCCTCCGGTGCCCTCACCCACTTCCCCCAGACTCCGGGGCCCTCACCCTAAATTTGGATCGTACAGGAAGTCAGGTTTCCCCCCTGTCAGATTGGTTGTGAGGTTTCCCCTCAGGAGCAGAAAAAGGTTGTCGGTTTTTAGGATCGGACAGTTTTTTAGGATTCCCCAGGGGCGATACAGTTCTGAGGCTTCCCAGAGCAGATACGGGGTTTCGGTTTTCCTAAGATAAATGTCTAAACATTCGGCCAACCTGTTTGGATATAGCAAAAAACCTCTGTGCCTGGGCTCTTCCTCCCGATAATAAATGACCCCAAGCGGACCAAGCGCAATCATGGAATGCCGTGTGTTTTTATACAAATTTCCAGCCCGGTTAATTCCATTTTATTCTCGATACGGGAAAATTTTTGCCCAAATTGTCCGTGCTGTTATAAACCACAAACAATTAGAGATTTACTCACATCCATTTTCAAACCTGCCACCCTGATATAGATCAGGGGTTCCAAACTCCAGTCCTCCGCCCCCCAACAGGTCTGTTTTCTGGCTTTCCCTTAGAAGGCACAATGAATTTTAATTATGCTGCACAGGGGATTAAATTTTTGTCTTGCTTCTGTGGGATATCCTGAAAACATGACTTGTTGGTGGGGCGTGAGGACTAGAGTTTGGGAACCCCTGATAGAGATGGTAAAGAGCTGACGGCAGGTTCGTGGCTATAGCCAGAGGTGCCAATAGGGCAGTACTCCTGTCAGGGGCCCTAATGCAAAAATGGACCCACTGCGATATCTAAAACAAAAAGTAACTAGTAATGGTGGGGGCCTCCATTTCTGATTTGGTAGCATGGGGCCCCTAAAACGGTTAATAGATGACTGATGGCAGCCCTTGCTAAGCCAAAACAGCAGTTGGACGTATTGAGGTAAGCATGCCCGCCCTCCTGCCCTCATTAACAAAGACATTTCAGGCTTCTGAAATGGCTGAACTGCTGTATGGCTATAACCACGAACCTGCCGCCACGTCTTTACCATCTGTATCAATCGGTGCCATTGAAAATGAACTGTGGAGTAAATCTCCCCATTGTGTGTGGATTATATACAGCAGACTGGACACTAGTTGGCTAAAATGTTCCGGTATGCGAGAGAAAGAAATGAATGTAACCGAGGCTGGAACTTTAGGTATAGAAACACACTGGCATTTTCCACTGATTGTGTTGCCTGTGTTCCTGATTCTGGGGTCAGTTTCCCTAGAATCAGGCCTTCCTCCGCTATCTGGTCTGTATTTCGAGATGCCGCCTTTGCGTCACGCCACTGCCTCCTCTTGGTCTCCGCAGCATTTTTCATCGGGATGCTGAATCCCTTGTGCACATCTTCATGTACCTGTAATACTGGTCCCTTGGCTGTGCTGGGGCCCTCTGTGCAGAAATATCTGTGGTGGAAGTCGTATTTACTGACCATGCCTGCATTTGTAAACATATCACACCGCGAAAATGACCCAGTGTTAACCTCACATTATAGTATTATTCATTACACTTGTACCTGTATAGTAAACACTGTAATATATATTATACCATGCCACCATGTAAAAACACAGTATTATATATTATTACATATGTACTTTAAAAAACACAGTATATTATATAATTATTACACTGTACTTGTATAAAACACAGTATTATATATTATTACACTGTACCTTATAAAACACAGTATTATATATTAATACACTCTGTATAAACCACAGTCTTATATTTATTACACTGTAGCCTGTAATAGAACACAGTATTGATATATGATTACACTGTACCTGTATATAACACAGTATTAATAATATTATGTACACTTCTTATATAAACACAGTATATTATATATTATTACACTGTACTGTATATAAAACAGAATTATATATTTCTTACTACCACTCACAAAATTACATTGTTTTATATAGAACATTGTTATATATATATGTTACCTGACTCTCCTAGAGCTGGTAGCACAGAGTATCCCAGTGTTACATCCCAGTATTATATATCATTACACTGTACCTGTATAGAACACAGTATTATATATTATTACACTGTACCTGTATATAACACAGTATTATATATTATTCCACTGTACCATGTATAGACACAGATTTATATATTATTACACTCTGTATATAACACAGTAATTAAATATTATTACACTGTACCTGAAATATAACACAGTATTATAGAGTTATTACAGCTCTTGTATATAACACAGTATTATATATTATTACACTTGTACATAAACACAATAGTTATAAATAATTACACTGTACTGTATAAACACAGTATTATATATTATTCCACTCTTATATAACACACGTAATGTATATATATTACACTGTACATAACAACAAATATTTATATTATTATAACACTGTACCTGTAAAAAACAAAGTATAATATAATATAACACTGTACATAACCAATTTTATATAAAATACACTGTACTCTGTATAGTACACAGTATTTATATAATTATTACCTCACATTATTAAATTGTGTATATAGGATAGAACAGTGTTATATTATATGATGTTGACCTGGCTCCAAGAGCTGGAAGCACAGGGTATCCCAGTGTTACATCACAGTATTATATATCATTACACTGTATCTGTATAGATGACAGTGTAATATGATGTTACTGGATATCACAGCTGCTGAGATCGGCCATACAGAGATTATATCACATTACTTACACTGTTATCTTTATACAATATTAATATGATTTTACCTAATATACAACGGGCCTCAGACCATAGGTCTCCACACATTGTATCACATCACATTATTATACATTGTTACATGTATCTATATGTATGACAGTGTTGTGTTAACTTCGTATCACAGATGCCCTCGACATTTCTCAGGGAATTACATTTTAAAGTATATAAGTGTTTCATCTTTCTATGCTATTTCTTTCCAGTGTTCTCATGTAGCGCCCATATATTCCGCGCGCTGAGGTAACAGTTCTGTCACCATTCACACCCTGTCCCCAGGAGCTTATCAATCTAGTTTTCCTTCATCAGACAATCTCATAGGAGGGCCGCCTCACCTCCCAGAACTAATGGTGGAGGGAACACGTCACTGAGCATAAAAAGTCTTTGGTTCATGATCATGACCCCGGGACATTAATACTACATTGTGTCACATTATCAGGTGATAATGGCGTCTCTGTCTTTCTTCTGTAGACGCGTTTGAAATAGCAATCCGCTCCTTCACTCCGGATACAACCTCTTCGCCGACTGTCCCTTCCCAGAAGGTTCAATCTAACCGTACCTTTACCTACATCAGTCACCCTCATCCATCTCTTCCTCATACTCTACTACCAGACTCTACCTGCGCCGGCCCCACAAGGAAGAAGGTGTGAGCAGTCAGCGGCCACCGGGTGTGCACAGGAACAAAGAACATATCAGTGGCTCCCAGTGCAAGGTATCCACGGATCCTCCGAACAGCTAGGTGCCTCAGCAGCCACGAGATCATCGGACAATGGGCGTAACTACCGGGGTAGCAGGGGTAGCAGTTGCTACGGGGCCCCTGCACTTAGGGGGGCCCCGGGGAAGCTGCTACTGCGTCCGCTACCCCGGTAAAGCCGCTCCTGTGCCCGCTGGCAGTGAACTTACAGTTCACTGCTTCGGGCGTTGACGGTGTAGCTGCGGGTCCCATCGCAATACTCCCTCTGAATGCCCGGGCCCCGGCCCCGAGTGTTCAGAGCAGCGCGCTCTGTAGTAGCGGACTGATCCCGATCGCTCCGACTCTGCTACGTCCACCTGCCGCGCTCTGATGGTCACGTGGGCGCAGCGCGGTGGACGTCACTTCACCTGCTCCGCCCTCGCTGGATCGGCAGAAGCTGGCGGAATAGCAGCGGAGCGAGCTGAGCGGCGCATTGGGGGAGCGGGACCGAGGAGAAGTAAGTTGTTTCTTATTTTAATCAACCCCAAAAGCCTGCCTATAGCCCCCCATAAGACAGCCTAAAGCCCCCCATGGATGCCTGCCTAAATCCCCCATAAGCCATGCCTATAGCCCCCCATAAGCTGCCTATAGCCCCCCCAAATGCCTGCCTATAACCCCCATATGCCTGGCCTATAACCCCCCATATGCCTGTTGCTATAGCCCCCATATGCCTGCCTATAGCCCCCCATAGGCCTGCCTATAGCCCCCCATATGCCAGCCGTAATGAGCCCCCCAAATTCCCTGCCTATAGGCCCCCATATGCCTTCCAATAGCCCCCTATGCCTGCCTATAGCCCCCAGATGCCTGCCTATAGCCCCCAGATGCCTGCCTATAGCCCCAAAATTCTCCGTGCCAATAGCCCCCGCATGATTCCAGCCTAAAACCCCCAAATGCCTGCCTATAGCCCCCCATATGTCGCCTGCCTATAGCCCCCCATATGCTGCCTATAGCCCCCCCCCCCCACCCCATATGCCTGCCTATTCAGGCCCCCATATGCCTGCCTATAAACCCCCCATATGCCCTGGCTATAGCACCCCCAATGCCCTGCAAATTGCCCCCATATGCCTGCCTATGCCCCCCAAATGCTCTGCCTATCAACCCCATATGCCTGCCTAAGCCCCCATATGCCTGCCTATAGCCCCCAAATGCGTGCCAAAAGCCCCCATATGCCCTGCCTTATAGCCCCCCATGCATGCCTGCCTAAAAGCCCCCATATCCTGCCTATATCCCCCATTAAGCCTGGCCAATAGCCCCCCAATATGCCAGCCTATTACCCCCCCAGATGCCTGTCCTATAGCCCCCCTAAATGCCTGGCGGCCCCCCCTATAGCCCCCCATATACCTACCTATAAATAGCCCCCAAAATGCCTGCCTATAGCCCCATATGCCTACCATACACCCTCATATGGCCTGCCCTATAGGCCCCCCAAAGCCTGCCTAAATCCCCCATGTATGTCCTGCCTATACGCCCATTAAGCCTGCCTATACTCCCCCATACTGCCTGCCTATAACCCCCCATATGCCTTGCCTATAGCCCCCCAAATGCCTTCCCTCATAGCCCCCCATATGCCTGCCTATACCCCCCCAACATTGGGGGGGGCCCACCTATACCCCCCCATATGCCTACCTATACCCATATGCCTGCCTATAAGCCCCCATATTGGCCTGCCATACCCCCCATCATGCCTACCTATAGCCCCCTATGCCAGCCTATAGCCCCCATAATGCTGCCATACCCGCCCATATGCCTGCCTAAAGCCCCCCATATGCCTGCTATAGCCCCCCCATATGCCTACCTTTAACTCCCCCAGTAGGCTGCCTATAGCCCCCCATATGCCTGCCTATATCCCCCCATATGCCTGCCTATAGCCCCCATATGCCTGCCTAAATCCCCCAAATGCCTGCCATAGCCCCCATAATGCCTTGCCTCCTAACAGCCCCCTATATGCTCCTGCCTGCTATACAAGCCCCTAATTGCCTGCCGTGCCTATACAGCCCCCTATATACCTGCCTGCCTATCCAGCCCCCTATCTCTCAGCTTTCCTGCCTAACAGCCCCCTAATCTGCCTGCCTGCCTATACAGCCCCCTATATCCGTGCCTGCCTATACAGCCCCCTAATGCCTGCCTGCCTATACACCCCTATATCCTGCTGCCTATACAGCCACCTATAATGCCAGTCCTAGCCTATACAGCCCCTCATATGCCTGCTGTACAAGCCCCATAAATGCCTGCCTCTACACCCCTATATCCTGCCGTATACCGCCCACAAGCTCTTCTGTATTACCCCCACAATGCCTGCCCGGTCTACTTAATAATGGGCCCTTTAAGCTACCTAAACCCTACTATATGGCTCCCGATAGCCCCACCTAACCCCTGTCCCTACCTGTATGGGCTCCTATAGCTAACCTAAAACCCTGCCCTGCCTATAATGGGCACTCTATTGGGCCTACTAAAACCTTAGCCTATTTGGGGCCCAAAAATCCTATCTACAACGCCTGCTCTGCCTAAATGCACCCCATATAGCCAGGGGGGCAGGTGCTGGATAAGTCAGGAATTCTAAAATATTTTGTGTCTAAATCTGCAGGGACACGTGGGTCGGGAGATGTCATCTGATTGTGCGGACTGGACCGTGTGCAGAACAAAGGGAAATTCAACGACTGGTCAGAGAAACGTCACCTGTGAGTCACAGGATGTAACTGCCTGTTAATCAACTGTATATGTCTTGCACAGGCTGTGTACACTGCTGTTCTACCACTATATGTGTCACTGTATGGAGGAAATATACAGTCCTGCAGAGCCTGTGTACACTGCTGTCTACCACTATAAGGTCACATGTATGGAGGTAATATACATCTGCCTGCAGGAGCCTGTGTCCACTGGTGTCTACCACGATATGGTCACAGTATGGAGGTAATATACAGTCAGTGCAGAGGCCTGTTACACTGGTGTCTACTCACATTATGTCACTGTATGGTGGTTATATACAGTCCTGCAGAGCCTGTGAGTAACACTGCTGCAACGCACTAAAATGGTCACTGTATGGTGAGGGTTATATACAGTCCTGCAGAGCCGTGTACACTGCTTGTCTACCACTAATATGTAAATGGATAACTGTAATGGAGGTAATATACAGTCTGCAGAGCCTGTGTAGCACTGGTGTCTACCGGTTATATGGGTACTTGTATGTGAGGTAATATACAGGTCTGCAGAGCCGTGTACACCTGTATCTACCACTATAGTGGTCACTGTATGGAGGTAAAATACAGTCGCACAGGCTTGTGTACACTGGTGTCCTACCACATATATGGTCACTGTATTGAGGTTCAATCAGTCTGCAGAGCCAGTGTAACAACTGCTGTCTACCACAATATGGTCACTGTAGTGGAGGTAATATACAGTCTGCGAGCGCTGTGTACACTGGGTGGTCTACCGTATATATGGTCACTGAATGGAGGTAAATTACAGGGTCTGGCAGACTGTGTATACCTGGTAACTAACACTATATGGCACTGTAATTGTTGTAATATACAGTCTGCAGAGCCCTGTGTACACAGGTGTCTACCGTTATAAGTGGTCACTGTATGGAGGTAAAATACAGTCCTGCAGAGCCTGTGTCTACACTGGTAATTACCGACTATAATGGTCATATAGTGGAGGTAATATACAGTCTGCAGACCTGTGTACCTGATATCTAAGACCAATACTATATGTCACTGTAGGGAGGTAATATTACAGTCTGCACAGGCTGTGTACACTGGTGTCTACCACTATATGGTCCACTGTATGGGTGGTTATATACCGTTCTGCATAGCCTGTGTACAACTGCTTTCTACCCACTATATGGGTCACTGTATGGAGTAATATACAGTCTGCAGAGCCGTTGTTGAACACTGGTTACTACCGATAATAATGTGTACACTGTATGGATGTAATTATACAGATCTGCAATACCTGTGTACCTGTGTATCTACGCACTATATGGCCCTTATGGAGTAATAAATACAGTCAGCACTATCCTGGTTTACCCTTGGTGTCTACCGTTATTGGTCACTGTATTGAGTTAATATACAGTCCTGCAGAGCCTGTTTTAACACTGTGTATTTACCACTATATGGTGGCAGGTTTAAGGAGGTGAAAAATACAGATCCAGCAGAGCCGTGTGGTACCTGGGTATCTACCACTATAATGGTCACTGTATTGGATGTAATATACACGTCTGCACAGGCTTTGTACACTGGTGTCTAACCACTATAAATGTGTCACTGTTATGGTGGTTATAGTACAGGTCAGCAGAGCCTGTGTACACTCGCAGTCAACCACTAATATGGTCGACTGTATGGAGGGTAATATACAGTCTGCAGAGCTGTGTACACTAGTAATACCACTTTATGTCATTAAACTATCTTGAATTATATATTATTATTATTAGAACAGTATTGTCTTTGTGTACTGATCAGTAATAGTGTAAGGGTATTATTTCATCACTAGGTGGTGGTAATTTTGAGTGGTCGAGTTCCTGGCGTAATAATCAGGAGTCCTTAGTAATAGCGTTATTGTAATGGTTGGTTTTGTATAATGGATATTGATTGGTATGCAGTATGAGTGGTGATCTGGAATGGGGAGGTATTTTGCCCCATTGAATAATATACATTATCTAACAGCATGTCCTGGAACATGGTCGTGTCAGGAGGGGAGGGGCCCAGTCCAAAAGTTTACTATGGGGCCCCCTGGCTTCTCTAGTTACGCCCAATACCCTGGTGTTCATGTGCCACAGAACCTCCAATAATCTTTGATGTACATGGCCCACAGATCCCCCCCTCCAATATCCTTGGTGTTCAGGGGCCACAGATCCTCCAGTACCTTGGTGTTCAGCGGCCACAGATTCTCCAATACCTTGATATTCAGGGACCACAGAACCTCTAATACTTTGTTGTTCAGGGACCTCAGATTCTCCAATATCTTGGTGTTCAGGGACCTCAGATTCTCCAATACCTTGGTGTTCAGGGACCTCAGATCCTCCAATATCTTGGTGTTCAGGGACCTCAGATTCTCCAATATCTTGGTGTTCAGGGACCTCAGATTCTCCAATACCTTGGTGTTCAGCGGCCACAGATCCTCCAATACCTTGGTGTTCAGGGACCACTGATCCTCCAATATCTTGATGTTCAGGGGCCACAGATCCTCCAGTATCTTGGTGCTCGGGGTCACAGATCCTCCAGTATCTTGGTGCTCGGGGTCACAGATCCTCCAGTATCTTGGTGCTCGGGGTCACAGATCCTCCAGTATCTTGGTGTTCAGGGGCCACAGATCCTCCAACATCTTGGGGTAGCAGGCGGGCCACAGTATCCTCCAACTCTGTGTGTCGGGGGCCCCTGAGGTTTGTTTACGCTTCAGAACATTTCAGCTTTTCTTGGGATATTATATCTGTAATGGACCCTCATACAGCTGGGGGAGCTCGGAGGTCGCCTCCTCCCATTACATCACAATAAACGTATTTTTGTTACTGCTGAGGCTCCATCTGTGTCTTCAGTCTGTAATCATGTCCAGTATGATGAGGTATCTGTAATACAGGACCAGCAGTGAAAAGTACATTCATCCAGCATATTTGACATTTGGCCCTTTGGAATTTGACTGGTGTAAATGGGACTGTTTGTGCAATCCTTGTGTCTCTGGTAGCCTCCACCATTCTCGTGTGACACATGAGCATCTCCTGGATGGCAGCTCGTCACTGGTGTTTACCTAAAAATGACATCTCCCATGGTTTTATCTATTAATTGTCGTTGTATAAGAGCAGGTCACCCAGGGTCAGGCAACTGAGGTGACCCCTGATCTCGCTGGCATCACCTGGACTCAAGCTCCGTTGGCCCCACATTTTAACCTAGTGATAGAATATTTTTGCACAATCCACCAAAAATCCTGTCTCTGTATTGACTCCAGGCCCATACAATCAATGTAAACCAAAGTAGTAGGAGGAAAACCTAACAAGACAGAAATGGCAATATTAACGCGTTTCCCCATCTGGATCCTATTGGCACAATACACCTGTCATTACTTGTCCATATGCCGTCTGTTATAATCCAATGCTGAATGTATTCATGAGGGGATCTGAGCGATATCCTCACTTCGTGAGGGCCCTTGAGGTCAGTATTATTCATGGTTCAGGCTGTTACAGCGCCCCCAGTGGTAGCAAGCCTCCAGCCCCATGTCCTTGGTCATTGACCTCCTACTCCATTCCTTAATCACCGACCTCCCGTTCCATCCATTCCTAGAGTCACCTGCGCCCTCGCCTCTCCATCCTCATTTCACTGGCCTCCTGCCTCTATCCTCTGAGATCACTGGCCTTCCTGCCGCTATCCATTGAGTCAATGGCCTCTCTTGGACCCATCGCCTCTGAGTCACCTGCTTCCATCCATCCCTCAGAGTCCACCCGCCCTCCCGCTCCATCCCTCAGAGTCACCGGCTTCTCTTCCCATCCCTCAGAGTCACCGGCTTCTCATCCCATCCCTCTGAGTCACCTGCTTCCCATCCCATCCCTCAGAGTCACCGCCCTCCCGCTCCATCCCTCAGAGTCACCGCCCTCCCGCTCCATCCCTCAGAGTCACCAGGCATTCTCAGCCCTCCACTTCAGAGTCACCCACCCCATCCCTCACCGCTCCGATTTTTTCCCCCCCACCCTCAGGTTTCCACCGCCCTCTGTCGCCCTCTCCCATCCCTCAGAGTCACCGGCTTCTCATCCCATCCCTCAGAGTCACCGACCTCCCGCTCCATCCCTCAGAGTCACCGGCCTCCCTCTCCATCCCTCAGAGTCAAGTCCCTCCCGCTCCATCCCTCAGAGTCACCGGCTTCTCATCCCATCCCTCAGAGTCACCGGCCTCCTGCCCCATCCCTCATGGTCACCGCCCTCCTGTCCCATCTCTCGGTCTCTAGCGCACTAGCCATCTTTTCCATAAAGTATAAGAATTGTAATCCACGGCCCAACAGCATTAATGTGTTTGTGATTACGTCTATTTACACATGAGAAAGTCGTGTAATACAAGGAGGTGATGAGAATAAGGAGGTCCGACCTAATACAGAGGTGATGAGAATAAAGAGGTCCGGCCCTGATACCAGAGGTGAGAGTAGTGTTTGAGCGATTGCGTTGGCTATTCGCGCATCGATCGAATAGTCGATAGTCGGCCGCTATCGAGTAAGATTTTTCGTATAGTAGCATCGATTATAGCCGTGACTGACTATTAAAAGTCTTATGGAGCAACAACACCTA
>JAODAL010018898.1:0-73458 GCA_025379985.1 Phyllomedusa bahiana | reverse complement strand
CGTAACGCCAACCCAAACTGAGACGCACTGATGAAAAAGAAGTATTTAAAATTATATGGTTTAAATCCCCAGTTTTGCCACCCCCCCCCCCCCTGGGGTTTAAAAAGGTAGATTTAAATTTTATAAAATAGATAAAACAATACTACAATGAGCTCTATCGCCAAACAAACACAGGGGACTGCAATAAGAGTTTTTAAAGTTTATGGAAATAGGGCAGCTTCGTACCATGACTAAAAGCGAAATTTTTACTATAAAATATGATAAAGCAATATGTGTACAGCTACTCTAGGCCCCAAACAAAACCCCGGACTGCAAAAATTTAAAGAGTATTTTTAAAAATGTTTTATGGATCACTAAAACACATAGGGATTGAAATAGAACTAAAAAAAAAATAGGGACAAATTCACCTCCATCAGAGGCCCCTCTGGCCAAAAAAAAAAGTGGAAAAAAAAGAAATGCTTTTTCAATTCAAGGTCACAGAACACACGAGCTGCACAATATCCCCTTCCTTTAAAAAGCCTCTCCCCCTGCCGCACTCCCCCCTACAGCCACCCCCCCCCCCCAGCCCCAAAAACTTTCTCTAACTAAATAAAAAGTGAAATTCTCAACTAACTCTATTCAAAAGCTGTAGCTGGGTGGATGTTTTTTTGTATTAGAAAAAATCTCTAAGCTGTTAGAAAAAGCTATTGGTTTAAACGCAGAACCCCTGCTGTGAAGTGGCATAGCAGAAAATGAGTGAACGGGAAAATGCAGTTGAAAGAAAAAACAAGGTCACATGTTTTTTGCACCAATGAGACCCATAAAACCCCCCAGTCAAAACGTTACATCCCCCTCACCCCCTCTGCCCCTGGATGTTTGGCTGGCCCCAAAATGACGGGAAACGCTGAAAATGGGCGATAGTAATAGATTACTGTAAGATTACACCAAAAAACTACGCGGATCGAAATTTCCGATAAGCCTAAAAACCGTCCCATTTCAACTTTTGCTGAAATATCATCATCCCATTTTGTAATCATGATAATACTATAATAATGGGATTTATGGTAGATTGTATGGTTTCTAATATTATGTAAATTATCATTTATTTTATAATATATAATTTAAAATTTATTTTGTAATATTTAATTGTAAATATATTTTATATTATTTAATTAGACATTATTTTTATAGTAAAGGGGTGTTTTTCCGGCCCATCTTTTTAAAGAGATATGGACCCAGGAAAAAATTTTAACACTTTAAGGGAAGCCTTTTAAAATTGACATCCACTTTCAGCATTCAACCCCTGATTACAGCATGAACAAAATGGACGAATGGTAATAGCATAATCAGCGTTGTTGCACCTTCCCCCGGGCGTTCAAAAAATTCAAGGCAAAAGTTCATGCATCGACTGGGGGACGCCAGGGCCCAACAGAATGGCCAATGATGGTGCTAGCGCGCACTGGAGTGCAACTTTTCGGGCAAAAACCTCCCCTTCCTCAGGCACGAGCTATCAGTATCAGCCCCCCCCCTTAAATAGGGAAAGGGCGTTTACCCCACATTCAACAGTTTAAAAAAAAACACCAAAAAAAAAAAAAAAGGACAAACCACACAAAAAATACAGGGAAAAAAAAATCTTTTTTAAGACATAACTGCAGGCAAAACAGTGGGGAAAACCTTATGCTGTTTACAAACCCAATTAAAAGGGAAAACTCGCAAATTGGGGCTATCATTTGGGGCCCTCGGAGATAATGACTCTAGCCCGTGACCCATAAGGCCCCTTTTAAGTAATTTTTTAGCAGGGATCGTTATCTTTACATAAAACTTTTTCAAAAACGCACCAGCGCAATTCCATAATCATCCGTGTTTCCCGCGAAGTGTTTAGCCCGGTCTTTCCCCAAAATTTTTTGGGGGGGCGACATCTTTAATACCTAAGCTCATCACTGGGTTGTTCAGTTTTTTTCTTAGTTCTAATAGCCGACTTATTTTCATTGTTTTTGCTCTAATACATCTCGATGTCTGCCCCACATATACCCCCCACAGGGCATTTTTAACATTTTAAATAACCCCCCACTTTCAAGGGATAAAACCTTTGATTTTTACTTTAGGCCTTTAAGGGTGGGTTTTTAGAGCTCCTTTTAGAATCAAGAACAATGGTACATTTCAAGCACCAAAGGCCCTGACTTGTAGGCTTAGAATTTTTTTGTTTTTCTTTCTAGAATTGTTTAAGCCGCTGAAATTTGTTTTTACCTGGGGGCCTACCCTTTTTGGGACACCCCTGGGGTTTTTAAAAGGTCCCCACCTTGGTCGCTATCAAATCCCCCAATTTTTTGGATACTCCTTTTGTAAGCCCGCAGTTTTTTCATAGGCAATAGAAGTGAATTCTGGGCTTGCCCACCTTTTTGTTTTGTTGTTTTTTGGTTTGGGAGGGTTCTCTAGGGGCAATTTAAAAATCCCTTCCCATCTTCCCCAAGCTCTGTTTTTTATCGTACCTTATTTTTTAAATCGGGAAAACAATTCTCCAAAAATGGCTAGTCCCCGGCGTCACTTTAGTATTCGCCGACAAAACGCCCCTTACCTATTTAAGGAGTGGCTGTATACTGATATGCCGTGCCTGAGGAAGGGAGGGGGTTTGCCCCCCAAAAGTTTGACGGGCCAGGCCGGGGTAGCTACCATCATTGCGCATCTTGCTCTGGGCCCTGGCGTCTCCCAGATGATGCATGAACTTTTGCTTGAATTTTTTGAACGACCGGAGGGGGCAACCTAACGCTGATATTGCTTTTACCATTCGTCCCTTTATTGTCATGCTGTATATCACGGTTGAATGCCTGAAAGTGGATGTCAATTTTAAAGTGCTTCATTTAAAAGGGTTTAAATTTTACCCGGGTCCTATCTCTTTAAAAGTATTGATTGTTGGGCTTGGAGAACCCCGGCGTGAACCCCTTTAGCATACAGCGAAAAAAAGTTTTTCATTGGGCTTATTTTTTTTGAGATTGTTTCCCGGCCAAAAAATTCTCTTTTTCTTTTGGGGGATGATGAAATAGAAAGGGGAAACTCATATTTACCCCCGGGTGCCCTGTTCCCTCATGGCTGCTTTTGCGTTCAAACCGGGAAAAAGCATGTTCATGTGAAGGTGTAAAAATCAAGGTCACAAGTCAAGTGATGGACCTCTGTGGCCGAAATTGGGGTCGGCTCCAGTTAATAAGACCTTTTCGTGCTTTAACGGCATTGAACACCGGCAGCCGGGAGTGAAAAAGGAGTGTCCGGAAAGGTAAGAAAAGTCTTTTCTTTATTTTACTCAACCCAAAAACAAAGAGCAATGTTAGGGCCCGGACACCCCCCTTTTAATTTAAATTTTGGGGAAATTATTTTTTTAAATAAGATTTATAAAAACATCTAACATGGCCCTAGCTTCACGAAATTTTTTTTGAGTCCCTTTTTACTTTTATAGTTTACAGGCTTCGCACCCCGGTTAACACCTACAATGCTCCCAAAAAGTATGAATGCAGAAGAAAAAGGTTTATACATTCTGGCTCATTTTTTACACGCTCTAAAGTATTTAGAATGGGGTGTCACACCAAGTTCATACATGTTGACCATTGTTACTATGCTGCATAAAGACTGTGTTAGCAGTCGAAATTTTGCTCCTATGGAGGAAGAAGATTTTCAGATTTTTTCATACCCCTTGGATGCTGCTTCACTGCTTGAATTTTGGATATAACTATTTTACCCCATGGGTCCAGGGATTAGAAGCTTAGCATCCAAACTTTTTTCTTTAAATAAGGTATTATGCTGCTGGAACTAAAATAAGGGTAAAATGGGTGTGGTGATGTTACCCCCTTTGTGTGCAGGAGAGTGACCTCTATGGACTGTTGTTGGTATTGTGGTTATCCTTTTGCGTCCTATGTTAGAAATGGGTGCACCAGTAACTCTTCTTATCAGCGTTTTGAGTAATCTGTTGAACATATTTATAACAAATGGGTGTATACAAGCAGTAGTGGGCCCCTTTGCCAAAAAAGTATATGAGATCCTTGCTTATCAACTAATGAATATTCAAGAGTAAGAGGTAGATTTCCTAAATGGCTTTCTCGTGCGCCAATCCAAAAGTAAGTATAAGCCTTTCGAAACAAAAATTTTGGGCCATATGTCCCAACACACAACCCCAGTTTTGTGGTCTATTTTGCACCAAAACCACCCTATTCTTGTTGAAAAAGGAACTGTTACACCAAAACTAGGAAATTTTATACGCCGGGCACAAACACTTTGTAATGCCAAAATAGGGGTGCACTTTTTGCCCCCCCCGTCGCGCAATGCGCCTATTGAGGGGGCATTAATATTTTTATGCCTCCCTCGGGGAAGCGCCGAATAGGCCATTACATACACTCCCAATGATATGCTATCACCGCGAGTTGCGCAATGCGCTTTTTATACCGATGGCCTTTTTTGGCCAATTTCCCTTTTAAAAGGACATTAAGGTATCCGACGCCATTTTTTTAGTAAGTACAACTTTCAGACCACTTTACACTGATTCAATGTGCCTTAAACTGACATGGATATGCCACTTTTCAGACATATTGCCCTTGGTCTCTTGCAGTCAGCAAGCAGGTACAAGCCATAAAAAAGACTGATGTATTTCCTTTAGGGTAAAAGGGGGCCCCCTCTGTTTAATTATGTTATTGACAAATACAAGGGAACTTCTACTTAACCTGTATCGTAACAATCTGTGATTTTCTTATTGTATAGCTGTTTTTTTCTGCATACAAATTAAAAATGCTGTAATGGTTTCACACATATGTTTATTACAGCTTCTGTTGTCTTGTATGGGGAAAAAACCATCTACATAACAGGAAATTCCACCACCTGTAAACACTGATACAGCATATTTTCACATATTCGTTAATTTTGAGAAGTGATCCTTGTATTTCAGAATAAATGTAAAATAATAAATTGTGACAAGTATTTAATATTTAAGCAACTACTTGAAGATATCTATCTTTACACTCTTGGATAGAGAACTTTGTACTTTGTTTGCACCAAGCAATAGCATGGAGGAGCCATCTGTTATGCACAGGTGTGGAAGCTAGAGTCTGCCAAAAGTTACGGCCCTTACAGTTTTTTTTAAATGTCTAACATGCTGTGTCCTGTTTGCTTTATCCCAATTCAGATCTGCAAGACCTTGTATGGTGCTTAATGTGGATATCACCCTTGTGTTAGTTTGAAAATCAGTTCCAACTTTGAGTGATTGTAAAAGCTAGAGAAAACCCCCATTTATAGGAGCATGCTACACACAAGCAACTTTATTTCTTGCTACACTTTTTTGTATTTTGATTTTATTTATATTTTTTTTTTTAAATTGACCAAAAAATTTAATTAAAATAAAGATGTGTTCACACTGATGATCTCCAGTTTTTTCACAGTTGACTGGCGTTAACATTTGGTTAATTGCCCAAGCTCTTTCAGCTTCAGAAGTACTAGAACTAGGTTTCCGACTTATGCCTAGTGCAGTGAATCCTCTGGGCACCACTTTCAACTGTATTTGTGCTCCCAGGATGAGAATAAGGGTTTAAAAACCTATGGAAGGTGCTATCTCACAACCCAATACTTCATTGCCCTTTTTGAACGGATTTTAATCACTGCATTCATTATGGGACTGGATTATGATAAGTATAAGATTTTTAATTTTCTGGTGAAAAGGGGGCATCAAAGCTTGCTATGGGGCTCAAATATGGAAACTGTTATTGCATGGTTGTGACGGGATAACCCCTGAAACTTACTGACCTCCACCAGTATATTTCTTGTTTCTCCTTTCCATGTAGCATCAATATGCTTGTCTCCCTAGTATATCCTGGTGAAGCATCTCCTCCTTCCATGCTATTAATGTCAGCTACTGGTGCAGAGCAGCAAGCTCTGATGTCACCTAATGGGGGCGTATTTACCTACCTACTGGGGGGCCCCCACATGCCTTAAATTTTTACTGAGACACTTAAACCCCACCCACCTTGGGGCCCCATTACCTACCTATCCCCTAAGGGTGCTTAAATTTTCCTACCCAGGGGAGCCTTTATACCTCCCTACCTATTTAATATGTTATATAAGTACCTACCTACTTAAAAGAGGGGGCCCCCAAATCCCACCCCAAAGGAGGACTTTACACTTTTTTACCTAATAGGAGGCCTACAAAGGAAACATGGACCCTGCCCAATCCCCCACACTAGGCACCAAGCACCAAGCCTGCTATGGTGGATGTCCTAAAGTTATTTCAAGTCCTGGATAGCCTATCCCGAAAACCAGGGAAAACTGGGTAGCCCCATCATTCACACAGGTACCGCTTTTCAACTAGGAAAGTGGGTTGTGTGGGAATGGGGGATACCCAGTTTTTTCCCGGATGCTGGATAGCCTATCCAGCCTATATATTTGTGTGTGTAATGTTTCTGTTTTCTTTTAAAGGTTCCCCAATAAGACTACATCACACCAGAGTTGGATTCATGTCTTTAATAAAATGGTCAACGGGGGTGGTGTCGGGGTTTGTTTACTTAAATAAAGCTTTTTTGGTGTTTCTTTTTTGGGGGGTGGGGTTACCATTTTATCCCAACTTCAGTAATGGAGGTGTCTGACAGATGCCTCTCCAATATACACTGGGCTTGATGTCATCAACAGTTTAACTTGTCACCTAAAGCTATGTTTTACAGGGATAAAAATTTCGGACGTATTTACCCTGCAATTACGCTGTGTGGCCGGGGGGGGGGGGGATGGAGGGGCCCTCCACCCCCGGTCCCATAGACAGCTTTTTTCGCCGCGTATACGCCATGAATTATGACATCACTTCTTCCCCGCTGCCATTTGCAGCAGGGAGAGGAGACAACCATATTTTTTATGAAACTGTGGATTCCATAATGACTGGGGCGTTTTCCCCCGTATTTTCGTGCAGTACGGCGCGAAATATGGGCCGAGATACGACCCATTTTAAGCCGTGTGAACATAACCTAAGGCTGACACTAACCCTCTCTCACTATTACCCCATACCCTAAAGCACAAAGGGTACTGGGAAGAGCAAGGTTACGATCAGAAGCGAAAATTTAAAGTGATGTCTTTTTCTGGTTACTGGGTTTTTAGAGGGAAAAGGGGCCCGTATCCCT
The DNA here is from genome assembly GCA_025379985.1 of Phyllomedusa bahiana. Classification (NCBI taxonomy): domain Eukaryota; kingdom Metazoa; phylum Chordata; class Amphibia; order Anura; family Hylidae; genus Phyllomedusa; species Phyllomedusa bahiana. The sequence continues at coordinate 66,346 of JAODAL010018898.1, read as the reverse complement.
GCCTCTGGCACATTATGAAAAATATAGGTGACTCCAATAATTCACTTCTTTTAATATTTTCAATAAACAAATAATAAATAAACAGTGTGGGATCTTTCCCCCGGTCCCTATTTTTCATAACCTCCCAATGTAAAATCATTAGTTTCAGCCTGATACCATAAGGATGGGATGGTCTATGGAAATTGGTCTCTTTCCATCCAATTCAAATTAGGTTCAGATACTTTTTTAAAAAGAGACAACTCACATGAATAAAAAAGGTTAATAGATAATGTTTATTAGATATATAAAACTACATAAAAAGAGTTATTGCAAAGCTTTCTGTTAGAAATATTTCTATACAAAGGATAAAAATCAATTACATCACCAAGTGAGTTTATACAATATCCGGAAAATTAACATCAGCTGGGAAGCCCTTTTAACAACGATTGCCAGAACCTCAGTCAGGAAAACATTAATACTGTAGATCCTATGTAAGGCGTCCCTCCATAGCCCAGAAAAGACGTTGACTTATACTTTAGTAAAACCTTACACCCATGTAATTACCTCACAGGAGTTTATTGATTGTCAACAACCAGTTCTAACATAATTGACAGTCAAACTTGCCATGATGCGCTGGCCAGGGTCCAAAAACTGTCTGAGTTAAACTTTTAACTGTAAAGCACTGTTACAAGTCTCCCCACAGCCCGCAAGTCAGGCCACGGGCGCTCTTATGTCCCCTCTCCTTGTATGCTGCCGGGGACGAGTGGGGGCACACTCCTACTGCCGGCCAGGACTTATCTTGCCACGCTTATGGATCCCTACTCTCCTTTGCCGGCCAGTGCACTCCTCTGCAAATTTTAAAGGGCTGGAAACTGGCTAATTGCCAGGCGCTGACCCATGCTTCTTTGCTGGATCTTCAGTGCCCTAAGCCTTAGAGAAAGTGATAGTTTACTGCTCTTGTCTTACCGTGTAACCAGATCTCGACCTCCGTCCTCTGACAATGTTCTGTCTGCATCCAGCACTGACCTTCCTGTCTATCCCCAACCACAAGCTTGTCTTATAATTCTGTACCACGCTACACCTCAGTTACCACTACAAGAAAGTCGCATAGGGGTAGCAACCTAGGGGTGGAGTCCAACTCACGTTGCAGCGGACTCTGGTGAAAACCAGGGGCCCGTTAGACTCCGCTCCCTGACTCCACTGCTTGTGGTGGTCCAGTGGATCTACACACCAACGGTCATTACCGTACATTCCAGTGTCATTACGCTCTACTCCTGCAACTGTTAGGCAGGGTTCACATGGCATAATTGCAGGGCGTAATTACGGCCCACAATTACGGCGGGACTACGGGAGCTTGCGCCGACTCCCGCGATGTGGGGAGGCCGGCAGCCCGCCGGCCCCATAAACATTCATTACAAGCGGCGCCTATTCGCCGCTAGTAATTGACATGTCACTTATCTCCCCCATTGTCCTAGCGGGGAGAGGAGACGTAATCCATAGTTCTCTATGAGGACTGTGGATTACTGTAATGACTGTTACGTATCTTGCCCCGTATTTAGTGCAGTACGGCGCGAAATACGTGGGTGAGATACGTCCCAGTTTAAGCCGTGTGAACATAGCCTTACAGTTAGATCTGGCCATGGATCCTGCCGCGATGCCCCTGCTAAGTATTCAGGATATCATGACGGTTGTTGCCATGGGCTACTCCCCTCTGGGACAGGAATGATCCAGTGACTGCTAACATCCCTGCTTTCCTGGATGAATTCTGCAGCGTTTTTGAGGAACCCACCTGGGCGTCTTCCGCAGCAACAGCTCTGCTAGACCTATGCCAAGGGAAGTCCTCCGTTGGGCAGTTTGCCATAGAGTTTCGTACTCTTGCTTCCGAGTTGTCATGGAACAAGGCCCTAGTCACTACATTTTGGAAGGGCCTTGCACGTAGAATAAAGGATGAGCTGGCCGGTAGAGACCTCCCTTCTTGATGAGTGACCTCATCAGTCATGCCATCCGCATTAACATTCGCTTTGCTGAAAGAGAGGAGCGTCACCAAGAACGCAAACTGGTCCAGCCACACCATCGTCCCCGTCTTGCTCCGGTGTTTCAAAGGCCTCCAGTTCCTCCACTAATGGCTTCTTCGGAAGAACACATGCAAGTGGATAGAGCCCACCTGTCACAGCAGGAACACTGCTGTCGTCGACAGCAGAATCTTTGGGGGACATGTATGCCCCATTCACTATATTTTTAAACTCGCGCACTCCAGTATCAGGCACATTATGAAGCGCATGTGGCACTTTGCTCGATGTGCGTGCTGGAGACGCATCGCACTACAACCGTATGAAGCTACACATTTATAGCTTCAGTACGGCAAATCCAGGGCCATTACTGCTGGAACAGGTAAACCACTTTAAAAGTGGCGTTTTTGCACTAGAATGCGAATGATTTATGACCCGCAGTAGACCGGGTTCATAGATTCAGGCGTATTCTACACTACTATTGTACTCAAAAAGAAATGTTGCCTGGGCGCCAAAAATCATACATGTCGCCCTTTGTCTTTACTGCTGTAATCCTGAACACTTCCGCATGGCCTGGCCATTGCATCGGGGGAACTCCCACACCTAGGCATCATGGGATAGGCATCCTTTAGTTGTGAACTCTACCTCTCCAGGTCCATGCCAGTCCAACTCTGCACTCCTTCTGGAGTCATGTTCCAAGCCTCCACCTTCGTGGATTCAGGATCAGCTGTGAATTTTGTTGACACGTCGCTGGTCTCTAAGACCTCCAAATCCAACATGGCACCCACTCCCTGTGCTAGCACTGCCACCTCTGTCATGCACTGGCTGCATTCTACAGAGAAACTGGTGAGCCAATTAATGAGTTTCTGGACCTTATCATTCCCGCTCAAGCTGCATCTAAGTTATTATTATTATTATTATTATTATTATTATTTATTTTAGAGCGCCCTTGGTTCCAGAGCGCTGTACATTCCAGTTGCATACATAACATAGGTCGAACAAGTACAAAAGGTGACAAATTAATAACTAACAACTGGTACAGAAGGAGAGAGGTCCCTGCTTGTGAGGGCTTACAGTCTACAAGGAAGGTGGGAAGAGACAGATGGTGAGGGGCGGACATGTTTCTGGGGTGGAGTAGTAGCAACTGGGTTATTGTTAGTTATAGGCAATCCTGAAGAGATGGGTTTTCAGGTTGCTTTTGAGGCTAGTGAGAGTGGGGGAGAGTCGAATCTGTTGGGGCAGTGAGTTCCAGAGTGTGGGGGAAGCACAGGAGAAGTCTTGGAGACGCTTATGGGAGGAACTGATAAGAGGAAAGCAGAGAAGAAGGTCGGGTGAGGAGCGGAGATTGTGTGAGGAGAGGTATCTAGAGATTAAGGCAGAGATTTATGGAGGGGAGAGGTTATGGAGAACCTTGTAGGTCAAGGTTACTAATTTGAATTGGATTCGCTGTGCAGTGGGAAGCCAATGAAGGGATTGGCAGAGGGGACAGGAAGAAGAGTAGCGAGGAGAGAGGTGAATCAGGCAGAGTTAAGAATGGATTGGAGGGGACCGAGGGTGCTAGATGGGAGGCCACAGAGAAGAATGTTTCAATAATCTAGTCGTGAGATGACGAGGGCGTGTACTAGCATTTTTGTGCTTTCAAAGTTAAAGAGGTTGTCTCACTACATTGAGTGATCACCTCAGTCCTGTTTTCTCCATTTTATTTTTTAATTCAGGGGCATTTACTTCTACTGGCCGTCAGTGATGAACTGCTGAGGACACTAGGTCTGTAGCTGTAGTGACCAGTGCTGGCAGCTTATATCAGTGAAGAAAATGTCAGCTAAATACAGGTTTGCAGCTATAGAAACCAGCGCTGGAAGCCTATCAGGAGACATCTAACAGGTCTGTAGCTATAGCTCAGAATAGGTAAGGTACTGTTAATGGACACATATTGCAAAGTGACTTGTTTTTGCAAGATCTTTAACATAAAAAGCAATCCTTGTAGTGAGACAACCCCTTTAAGGAATGAACAGATATGGGAGTTCTTGGTGGTCAAATAAAATGATGTGATGGGCCGGATTCAGCCCATGGTCCTTGAGTTTGACACATATTTCTGAGGCCGTGCAACTAGATTGTGAGGGCCAGTAGAAACAGATAATGATGTGACTTGGAAAAAAGTACCCGAAACACACAGCATATTTTATTGAAAGGAAAAAGAAATGTATGTGTGAACAAATACACAATCTATATAATATAATATAGTCATGGAGTTATGTATTTGGAACAGTACTCAAAATCAAAGTGGAAAATCAAATTTCAGGCTGATCCAACTTCAGTGGAAGTTCCTCAAGGCAAGGAAATGAGGCTCAGTAGTGTGTAGCCTCCACGTTCCTGTATGACCTCCCTACAGTGCTTGGGCATGCTCCTGATAAGACAGCAGATGTTCTTCTGAAGGATCTCCTCTCAGACATGGATTAAAGCATCAGTCAACTCCTGGACAGCCTGGAGTTGGTGAATGGAACGAGACATGATGTCCCAGATGTGTTCGATTGGATTCAGATCTTGGGAACGGGCAGGCCAGTCCTTAGCATCAATTCCTTCATCATGCAGGAACTGCTGAGACACTTCAGCCACATGAGGCCTAGCATTGTCATGCATCAGAAGGAGCCCAAGGCCCACTGCATCTGCATATGCATCACAATGGGTTTGGGGAGCTCATCCAAGTACCTAATGGCATTCACGGTACCTCTGGCTAGCACATGGAGGGCTTCAAATAAATGCCGCTCCATACCATTACTGACCCACTGCCAAACAGGTCATGCTGGAGGATGTTGCAGGCAGCAGAACTTTCTGACAGTTTTAGCAGATGGATATTATTGGCCTGCTTGAGATCATTTTGCAGGGCTCTGGCACTGCTCCTCCTGTTCCTCCTTGCACAAAGAAGGAGGTAGCATTCCTGCTACTGAGCTGTTGCCCTCCTACAGTCCCCTCCACATCTCCTACTGTACTGGTTTGTCTCCTGGTATCTGCTTCATGTTCTGGACACTGTGCTGACAGACACAGCTAACCTTCTTGCTACAGCTTGCATCGAGGTGCCATCGTGGATGAGCTGCACTACCTGATCAACTTCTGTGGGTTGTAGAAACCGCCTCATGCTACCTCTAGGAGTTAGAAAAACAAAAGTGACCAAAACAACAGCCAAAAAGGATGAGAAAATAGAAATGGTCATCACCTAAAGAAAGGCGTTGTCTTGTCAATTGCCTATAATTCCTACCCAATGTTTGTTCCATTTGCGTAACAGCAGGAGAAATTGATTCACAATCAGTATTGATTCATAACTGGGTAGGTTTAATTCACATGAGTTTGTATATATATGGCCCAATATATATAAAAAATATATATAAAAATATATAATCTGGTATTATATCTTATCATGGGACAACACTGAAGATATGACACTTTGATACAATGTAAAGTAGTCAGTATACAGCTTGTATAAGGGTATGTTCACATGGCGTCTTGCCTCCGTATGAACATCCGCTTGTCTATGCGTCTCTGGGTCCATCAGAACGGACTCAAAGCCGCAATTAACAATTAGCAGTGAGTTTATCACTGCCAGCAATGACAAATACGCAACGGCGTTCACATGAGTGATCACCGCTGCGTGTTTGCCTCGCCTCTGTCGGGTCCGTCTTTCGGATGCGATCCAGGAATTGCATGTCATTTCTTAGATCACATCCGCAAGGCTGACCCGACAGGCGGATGCAAACACGCAGCGGCGATCACTCATGTCAACGCCGTTGCGTATTTGTCATTGCTGGCAGTGATAAACTCACTGCTAATTGTTAGATGCGTCTCTGGGTCTGTTCTGATGTACCCAGAGACACATTAGAAAAGCGTATGTTCATACAGACGCAAGATGCCGTGTGAACATACCCTTATAGTGTAAATTTGGTGTGCCCTCAAAATAGCTCAACAAATAGTCATCAATCTCTAAACCACTGACAACAAAAGTGAGTACACCCCTTAATGAAAATGGACAACTTATGCTCAATTTGCTACTTTCCCTTCACTGTGTCTCCAAACACATCTCCAACACGACCATTGCCTTGTCAAAGAAAATGAGTGTAAGGCTATGTACACATATCATAGAAAAACTATCGTATTTTCGTCAGTTTTAGGATTCTAAAACCACTAAATATATGCTCATTCAGCCAACCCATAGATTTTAATAGAATAAACGACCTGTAGTCTACACAGGTCTTTTTCTCTGCTCGTTTTCTGGCACCGGCGGATTTAGCAACATGTTGCATAATACATCGGCGTTTTGAGTTTTGTCGTCGGTTTCCCACGCAATTAATTGTATGAGTCGACCGAAAAAAAAAACAGAACCAACCACGGTTTTTGACAAAACAGTGACAAAAACCACGGTCGTGCATCAGACAAAAACTGGTCGACTTTCGGACATTTTTCGTCTGATGCTGTGTGGATCCAGCCTAATGGTGCTGAACTGGCCAAGCATGTCTCTGGACCTATATCCTACTGAGCAGCTCTTGAGCTTCCTCAAATGGAAGGTAGAGGAGCACAATGTCTCTAACATCCACCAGATTCATGGTGTCGTCATGGAGGAGTGGAAAAGGATTCCATATAATGGTGGTCACAAAATGTTTACACTTTGGGCACAATTTGTCCATTTTCACTTAGGGGTGTACTCACTTATGTTGCCAGCGTTTTAGACACTGATGGCTGTGTGTTGAGTATATATATGTGTGTGTGTGTGTGTATATATATATATATATATATATATATATGTGTGTGTGTGTGTATATATAAATATATGTGTGTGTGTATATATATATATATATATATATATATATTATCATGTATTATATGTTATCAGGCCAATATCCTACGATCGTTGCTCCTGTTTCAGTTCTGAGCTTTTTTGTAAATTAACTGAGTGTATATATGTGTGTACATATATGTACAATGTGCTTTCCATACCGAAATCCACCCTGTGAGCGGAGCCTTACTGTACTTGCATCCCAGTGGGATACATACCTGACTGGTTAGACATATTATATAGGTATAGTCTCCAGTTTACTATCATGCAATATAATGCTGAAGACTGAACAGTATGCCAAAACAATATTTAGATGTAGAGTCTAGATAGTGAAGTTGGACATAGAAGTAGCACTTTATTGTATTATTAAATATGGACCCTGGAAATTTGTAATCATACTAGTGAATGTTCCAGTCAGTAAACATGTTGGTCAGAACCAGGTTTGGACTGGGAACAAGAAAACACCCGATGGGCCTCTGGCATGGTGGGCCTGCTTTTTAAGGAGAAAGGCAAGGCAAGAAGAAGAGTGCAAGATGTATGTGCAGTTATGTACAGCAGCTGTAGAATGGACCCCAACAATCAACTCCACTGGTAGGCCCCAGGTACCCTAGTCCAACACTGGTCAGAACTAATTGTGTCAAGGTGTCCATACATGTAACATAACCCAAATCATTAAACCAAGAAAATCTAAGAACCACATGTATGAAAACTGTTGAGCAACCAATCAGAGCTCACCTTTCATTTTTCCAGAGCACGATATGAAATGAAAGGGGTGCACTCATTGGCTGCTATGGGTAACAAAGAGAGTTTTAGACCTAGACCTAAGGGCGACATCTATGTATTTGTCTTTGCCATTTTTTTGCCTTATGTTATGTATGGGCAGGCTTACGGTCAAACTTGGTGCAATGTGCACCTAATGGCACTTTTTAAGGTGCCAAAGTTTGGTGCGAAACTACCAGACAAAGTTTAACACATAACACTTTGTGCCTCATGTATGAAAACTGTCTAGGTCTAAGACTTTCTTTGTTGTCCATAGCAACAAGTCACAGGGCCCTCTCAGTTCATATAGTGCTCTGAAAAAATTAAAGGGGAGCTCTGATTGGTTTCTATAGGAAACAGAGAAAGTCTTAGACCTAGATAGTTTTCATACATGGGGCCCTATATGCGACAATTTTGAGTGTTAGGGTATGTTCACACGGCTTATTTTGGAGCACATTTTGCCATGTATTTCATGGCGTACTGTGCTTAATACGCGGGGAAATGCACCCCATAATTACAGTAATACATAACTCTCATAGAGAACTATGGATTACGCCTCCTCTCCCCGCTCGCACAATACAATCGTATTGTACGCGCAGGGAGATATGTGACATGACAATTACTTGCGGCGATTATGCACCGCGAGTAATGCATGTCTATGGGGCCGGCGGGCTCCTGCACCTCAGGAGTACGCACTACTCAGCGCAAGCTCCCGAAACACACAATGTATTGCGGCGCGTACTGTATGCACCGCAGTACATCGTGTGAACATACCCTTAGTCACCAAAAATGTTTGGTGTGTAACACTTTCATTCAAACTGTCGTGTTACACGCTCCTCTATATCTATTTAGAACTGGTTACAAAAATGGCGCAAGCAAATTCATAGATGTTGCCCTAAATACCAAGAGTTTACAATACAAACACATTAGGAAATTATTTGCATTGTGGGAAATATTTTCTGCATGTCCCATTTTCCAAAAAGTATCCCAGGAGCCAATTTGTCCTATGTTCAGCTTTGCTTGTTTTTTTTTACTTTTTTTTGTTTTGCCAATACTGAAATGATAGTTAATGCAAATCTGTAACCAGCTTTAACAGGTTGTTAATAAATGACTTGTAGGTATCATTTATTTTTTCATATTGTGTAGTCAGAGCATATATTCCATGATATCACATATAAAGCTGGGACATGGCCACAAGAGATGGTTTTACAGTTCTGAGCTACATACAAACATTCATTCCTCGGCTCCAAGTTACACAGACTAAATTCTGCTCATACCTACTGGTCAATGGAAACTCAAGCACAGGTCTATATCTACCAAAGCATGTGCTAGCACAGGTCATATCTGTAAATCTAGTGCAAACTGGCACCACACTAAAATCTGCTGCTGCAGCTGGCTACTTAGTTGGCTACCCAAATATTTATGACAGGCAAAGCACAACTAAAGAATCCAAGTCGCAACTCTTCAGCATTACGCATGGAGTTATCTTTGCCTCCTTTGTATACTGAGCGGTGTGTACAGTCCTTGAGCAGAACAATATGCATTGAAGCAGGCGCAACTACTGGAAAACATGGCCAAGTATATGCCAGATGAACGCTATCAAGAGGGAGAGGGTGTTTGCACTTATAACCAATTTATTACCGATGAACATATGGCCAATATTTTGCCTCACGTCACAGGGAAGAAGAACAAACAGAACCTGCAATTTAAGAGAGTGGGGGTGGGTGACAGTCAGTGTGCAGGAGGAACAGAAGAGTAATAATAGGCAGATATGAGCTGAGGGGAGTTTGTGAGAGAGAAGGAGACATGTGGGTCAATTGAAGAGAAGGACAAATAAATGTCCTTTATTTGCAGAGTGAGAGAAGTGCAGCAGAGTATGTGAGCTTCTGCTTAGAGTGCCACCTTATCTGTCTCTCCAACTCCTCCTTACTTACCTCTGAAAAGCTGAAACCCATCACAGTCCCCAGCTGTTCTTCTCCTGGCTTCCCACTTTCATCTGCCACCAGGTGAGCTGATTTTTCTTTGCTGTTTCTCTGCTTTGCACTCTAGCTGAAATAAACTCTTACATCTCTATCCTTGAGCAGTTGTTTCCTATGAAAGACTGGATTAAAGGGATAAGTTTATTTGCAAGTGCACAAAGAGGCTGCAAATCGTTTGATCTGAGCGCTGTGGATTGGAAACCTAACTATCTCTCATCGTTTCCACGGACCGAGATGCTGTTCATTTGCTGCTATGTGATGTGGGGTTGAATGCACAATTAATGACATCTCAGAAATCCTACTTGAACAATTGTCGGGATTTAGAAAGGGGAAACCTCATCTCTGTGGGGCAGCAGGTGCTTCAGCCCCAATGCATGGACTCTCCAGCTTGTGCTGCCCAGGGTCCTGTATTTTACTGGAGCAGAGGAGAAGACAGGTGACATTAGCAATAGTACTAGTGCCTGCAGATGGTCTGTTAGAGATAACCGGTCAATAAATCAAGCTCAGGTCTCTGTCTAGGATTTGAGATTCTATCTCTTGCGTTAGTGCTGATGGTTGTTTCTTTTCTTTTGGTCTTCATGTAGTGAAAATACAATCTTATTTACTTGGGTTGTTGAAGGACCATCCTTGCTCATGATGGCTATATTTAGCTTGCAGTCTGGTCCTGCAGAACACTTTCAGATGTCAGCAGACCGGGTTCCCTCTAGTATGACCTTTTGCTTTTACAGACAGTAAAGTGTGGAGGCAGCTTTTGAGCAATTCTCCTTTGTGTCAGTAGAGACCGCTGGAGGACCAGTAATGTAACACCATCGCTGGTCGACTCCACCAGGATGAATTCTCTCCTATCTCCTGACTTGCACAGTGATTATCATTATGAATATTGCATGTACTACCCAGAACATGCTTTACTGCTATCTTAATTTTCCATGGCAAATCCTGTTTATCCACTATGCAGTGGACATCCCAAGCAATAATACATATAGCATGTTCACCTCTGTCTACTTCATTCATTATCACAGTTTGGCTCCAACCTCCCACAGATGTCCTGCAGGGGCACGTTTCGTAGCCTCCACGTTTAGATAAGGATATGCTCAAAGCATTGTATTTCATTTTGAAAAATAAACGTGAAATCAGGCCATAAAATACTGAGCTTTATCATTCTAGGCTTGAAATGGCTGTTTCCGCAGGGAAAATAACGGTGCTTAATCTCCTTGTGACATATTTAATCATTTCTGGAGCAGGGAAGATGAATAAAGAGAAAATGTTCGCCTGAGGGAAACAAAGAGTTTGATTTTCATATTAAACTCTCATAATGGACAGCACATAAAATAAAAACCCGGGGGCTATGCCATAGCTTTGCCCTTAAATATACCCAGGGTATACATTAAGCTGGTGCTGGTGCATTCATTAATGTAGCCTATGCGCAATCCCTGAGCTAAGTCCTCCTGTGTTGCCTCAGGACATATTCACATCATGGAATGTGACTGATACAAAGAATAAATCCCCAGCTTATTTCCTCAGAATAGGTTTATCACACTTTGGGTGAAATAGAATAAAAATTCCAATTTAGATGGTTGTGTTTTGAACAAATAATTAATAGCTTGTCATGGGGAAATGCCTAAAGTGGATGAACTTAATTTGTATTGATTTGTATGTATTTGATGTATCCCTTAGTAGAAGGTGCACTCAAATCTGTATAGTCTTTGATGGTTTATATACAGTTAATACAAATGATTGTATCTGGAGAGTAGTTGCTGTCTCCACTGTAGAGAATCTGCAATAAATCGTATATTTTCTCAGGTTTGTCCAAGTTACAATCCTATTGATTTTATTAAACGCACTCTTATAGACTTGCAATGATTGCATGGTGTGTGTTGTGTTATACAGATACTTAGCTTGGGCGTGCATGCGTTAGATCAATCCATAGCTAAAGGTATGGGCAGCAGTAGCACCATCATCTGGTTATTATTTTACTTTACCTTGCAGCCTTCTGATTTCCACCTGTGCTTTTTATATTATTCCTTGTGCTTTCAGCAAAGATTGTCTTATTGGCAGGTCTAAATTGGACTGTGCCTTTCCTCCAAGTTGATTTCAAGTGTTGCACCCATCCAGAGTATCAAGTCCTAGATGGAGAAGAGTATCCAACCCAACAAAGCCTTTGTGTCAGCTTCAGTAATCCTCACTAGAGCGTTAAGGTGTTATATGTTTTGTTTGTCTGAAGTGAATGAGAAAGAAAACAATTGCTTGCACCTTGGAACTATTCAAACAATAGACTAATCCACTTGAAGCTTGTTATCTGAGCTGTGTTGTGTGATGAGCAGCGGGTCAGCCTTATATGTCATCCTGTAGGAGATATAATGATGCTATTGAGCACTTTAATGAATGAAATTACACTAGCTTTATCAATGCACATCCATTATGCTCACATCAGATATTATGACTATATGCCAGGAGGAAGGCAGAACTCTGCAGCCTGGCACTGGGTCGTTTGCATGAGCCATTAAAAATGGGTAAGTGTTTGTTTTCTGGTGGTGCCCCACTAGGACAGTGCAGCTTTTTGGATTCTGTACAATACCTTATTTTTATGTTTCTTATAATGCCCCTAAAAATGCATGCAACACGTTTCATTAAAGAAAAATAAACAGTCATGTCCCTGCTTCATGCAGGGGAGTCATGAATTTTGAATGAGATAATCTTCTGATAGATGGGAGAAAAAAATACAACATGCTCCGAAATACTCTAGCGGTGTTATAATCCAATTGTCAAAAAGACAGGTCATTATCTGGGAACTTTCAAAATATAGGAGAAATAATAGTGGAAGAAGGGGAAGACAGGTGTTAAGAGAGATTAAGAAATAAAGCTATGGTGAGACAGAGAACTGGATGGTGAGAGAAGTAGCTGAGTATTGGAAAGATGAGAAGAGGTAGAGATGGCAGGAGATAGGAAAATGAGGCATGAGATATGGAGTGTGATGGGAGTTAGGAAAATATTACTAAGGAATAAGAATAGGAAAGGCTCTATATTCTATATACAATTGTGGGGAGGGGAAAAAAAAGATTTGTCTATCTTGTTTGTGATTGGATTTGGGATATGGAATTTATGTGTGTGTGTGTGTGTGTGTGTGTGTGTGTGTGTGTGTGTGTGTGTGTGTGTGTGTGTGTGTGTGTGTGTGTGTGTGTTTGTGTGTGTGCAAGTGAGTGAGTGATTGAATGTATATAAATACTTGATATACAAATTGTTTTATTATGGGACATAATGTGAAGATAACACGTACATGTTTCGTTACGCGGATATAAATATATTGGGAGAAAATGGAGACAATCTATTGATTAGTAGACACTCTAGCACAAGTCGAAAGCCGGGTGCCTTATGCTATAAAGCTACCTGTAAAAGTAAACAGGTAAATAGTAGAAGAGAGCACTTGAGCTGAAGTGCAGCCACTTATCACAGTCACATCTCCTTCCTCCTTGCTCACTTGTTCAAATAATCCCACAACTCTCCCAATCCCCAAACACTACACTAACCCTGTGCTGCATCCATACCCACCCCAGTCACACACTACAAGTTGAGTAGTCCCTATTTAAAACATGTTAATAACATATCCTGATATGCTGTACTGGTATAGTTACAAACTATCTATCTATGATCATTGGGTTGGTATAACTGCATACTTTCTAATATACACCCTGTTTCATTTGCCTCTTAACACCAAGCTTGGTCTCATCTAGGTATCGAAACATTTTTCGCAGCATTTTTTGCAAACTAGAACATTAAATAGGTAAAAATTAACACAAGTTTAGTCATTCAGTAAAGCTCCAGAGACTGAGTTAATAATCATTTACTGTAATAAAGGTTTCTAACATGATAGGAAATAACTAATCTATTAGCAACATTGAAATGTAGATAGATAGATAGATAGATAGATAGATAGATATATAGATAGATAGATAGATAGGATAGATTAGATAGTAAAGATAGATAGATAGATAGATATAGATAGATAGATGATAGATAATGATAATAATAGTACTGAAGATAGATAATAAATGGATAGATAGATTCTATCTTAAATAACTAATTGTTCACAGAAAATTAATTTAATAATTGTTTATTAAGTTTCAATGCTGTTTCTTGCAGGTATTTGGTTAAACTTAGTAATTACTAACTTCAACAAATTAAATATGAATCTATGATTGAAAAACACACTGTACAGGGAAACAGATATGAATGCCATAAAATATTTACATACTGTTGTGTATCTGTGGTTTCGTTGTGTATCTGTGACAAATATATAGTAGGTATTTATTTTAGGAGCAGGAATACAATAAAATGTAACACAAGACGTGACTGTATAATTATCATACGTATACTATTTATTATTATTATTATTAACAATAATATTGCTGTTATTAATATTAATAACTATTCATTGACTTTAATAATTTACTTCATTTTAATTGAGGACATGGAAGCTATTACTTATTTTACCGTTATTAGCACATGATTACACACATATATACATATATTTACGGAAAACAGTTATAACACCCACTGTTATGTGCTCCTCGCATGAAGGCAGAATAAACGAGCACATATTGCACCTAATGTTCGTTTTCTGCTAACAGCTGACATAACTGGAGTCCTTATGTGCTTCATGTAACTAATGAGCCCGAGGTCCATGTATAGGGGAATGTTTACCTGTCAGGTGGTCCAGGCGGGGGGATTACTGCCTTCTGCAGCACCTGACAGCATTTGGGATTTCCAGGCATCAGGTCTACCCTGTTGTCAGCAGCCTTTCGGTGCCTAAATTAATTGTTTATGTAATGACTCCCCAAATGAAAGGCAAACATTTCTATATATAAGATTAATCGAAATCAAATTTTGGTTGCAATGTTTTAATTTGCAAATTGACACCAATGATTAAAATTATAATGTAAATTCATGTTTGGCTTCATCATTCATCATGAAGCTGTATCTCTCGATAGATAGATAGATAGATAGATAGATAGATAGATAGATAGATAGATAGATAGATAGATAGATAGATAGATAGATAGATAGATAGATAGATAGATAGAATTTTCCCTTCGGATATTTATTTTTAATACTAGTAGAAATATTTTGAATTTTAAATCATTGAATTAGTTCATTTGCTTTTGCCTAAAAGCTCCAAATTACTTAACCATTTCTTTGCCAGGCCAGCCTTGAGTCGATAAAGGGTTAAAGCTGCGGCAGGGCTGGAAACTGAATAAAGAGATAGCCCCATTGAAAGAGGTTGAATGCCATGACAACTAGCAACAACCTCAGATTTATCCCAAACAGTTAGGGCACATTGTAAGAGGGCGTCAATCATGTATTATTTGGCTACTGAAATAAATGCAAAAACTGAGCCCTGACAAAAGCATCCAACAGGAGCCGGACATTTGTCTACATTTCGCCCATTGTCCGCAGCTTAGCAATCGGTTTGTATTTGTGTTTGCCCGGGTCCGACCACCCAGGATGAGCTGGGGGCTTGCTAAGACCCATGGCATTGTCACACACATCACATACTAGATGGGAGGCACACAGATACTGAAATCAACTGATCAACAATAATCCATTGGCTTTTTCCCCTCCTGCATCTCCCAGACTATTTTTTTTTCTTGCTGTACAGTGGTGGGAGAAAGTTAGAGAACTTCCAGAAACCCCTAGGATGATTTCAACTAACAGCACTCAAAGCCTTCTTCACCCCCCAAGTCATAATAGCATATAACAGCTAAGCTTTAATAGAACAGCAAATTAGCCAATTTATAAAAAAGAAATATAGAAAAGACTGTAAAATACAGTAGAAAATTAAAGTAATATAGTGTAAAATACTACTAACATATTTTTAATAAACGTTTAGGTGTAAACGATACATTGGTTATGTCATAACACTAATATGACATAACCATACATACCATACATACAAATATATAATATGGTATATAATATGATATAATATAATATATGACATAACCATACATATATACATATAAATGAAATAAATATTTGTAACTTATTTACATAACATACTTGGCTGTAATATATTTTGTTTTGTTTAAAAATATTTATAAACATATATCTTAATAAGATTTCTATACACAAATAAAACATTTGGCAAAAAGGTAGTAATTATTAACACATCTGAACAACAGACAACCGAATAGAAGGTAGCATCAAATCCTTCCATCACACCTTTGTTATCTTATTTACAAGCATCACACATACAAATTGCTCTGTATTTCCTCCTGAGAACCCATCAAAGGTTTATTTTACATAGTAACATTGTTACAAAGTGTCTAGACAATACAATGGCCGCGGTTTACCTTTAACAAAGAGCCAGTCTCCCAGGATGATTACATTTCTACACACTTTAGTTTATTTTGGAGCAAAGTAGAATCAATTACTTGCTTTTTAATTTATACTACTCATCCCTAAGCCCCAACCACAATATTGACCTAAGAGGTTTACATAAGTTGGTCTCTTGCCATTTGAATAGCATCTTGTTTAGGTAAAGACCAATATCTTGAGTGGGTCTTGTAGGTTCTGTAAATACTCAATATTCTGCTTTGCTGCAAATCTCCTTTTTTCTAAAGGATGAGGGAAAAGGCAGCGAAGAGAGGGAGACAATTTGTTTAAACGTGGTCTCAAGTGTGCAGAATCTCAGCTACTTGGAGGTCCTTTGTATGTAAATACTATGTAAAAGGCCCTCCCCATCTTTGTAATTAATTGACACGTTATACCACTCATCATGTGCTGAAGCACCAATGGTAAAGGCTCCGATCTCCCCAAAACCCACAATTTCACATCTGCAAACACTGTCTTCATCCACTTGACTCCCAGGACCCGCCCACACGTGGCCAAGCTTTCTGGATCTTAATGTACTTTTTCTCCTCTCTGCAGGTTCATGTGTGAAGACCCAACCTTATATGGACTCATCACTCCAGCTATGGCTTATTTTTTTCAGGCAGCAGGCAACTGCTCAGTGTGCTCCAGCCAGACCCTGAAGTGAGCACACTTTGGCATTTTTCCTGGAGTTACAAACTATTTGAGAGGAGCTTGTGTGCTCTCTCTTGTTCTCTGTGATATCACTCATCTGCAGTAGATCTTCCAACTAGCTGCCTGTGAAGCCCTGTGTGTGGGCTCTGCTGCTGCTGCTGCTGCTCCTGCTCTTCTCCTGCTTTTCTTGCTTTTTCTTCCAGCTCAACCTTTTTTTTCTGTGGCAAAGAGGATTGTTGTTGTTGTTGTTGTTGTTGCAATCATCATCATTATCGTCATCATCATCACTGGTTGACTGCAGCCTTCAGAGGAGAACATGTCTTCTTTAACCAACAACACCAAAACTGGGTTTTCTGTCAAGGACATTTTAGATTTGCCTGACACCAATGATGAAGAGGGATCAATTACTGAAGGGGCTGATGAAGATACTGAAGGGTCTGAGCCCCCCAAAAAATCTGGGGGGTTAGGTCAGAGCGCCCTAGAAGCTGTGCAAGGTCTGCCTCTGAAAAACCCCTTCTATGACAATAGCGATAATCCCTATACACGGTGGCTGGCTACTACTGAGAGCATCCAATATTCCTGTAAGTACCTGCTATGAAGCAAAGTCCTAATATAGTATCATTTCTAATATGCTATTCTAGATATTGATTAGAAAAGGGGGTAAATAAGTAAAGGAAGGCTTCTAATGTATCCAGAGAGGATAAAGACCCTCCCCCAATCAGGATGCTAGCCCTGGGTATCTCTTGTATGTCTTCAGTCTCCAGATGAAACACAAATAAACGATAACTGCACTTTCTAGCTACAAACTCCATACAGAGAGAGCTTTGTGTAGAAGATTTGGAAGATCAGTCTTTTTGGCAGGAAAATAAAATGTCTACACGAGGCTGAGGCTGCGCTTCTCAATGAATGAATTGTTGATTATTCTTTAAAAATCAATTCACGTATCTTGGACGAAAATAGCCCCCAGTAGCCACTGAGGAAAACTTCTAAACGACCCATAATTCACAAGCTTTTCATATTTTACAAAACTGGAATGTATGGATCCTCTGGATGTAGCAGAAAGGTCAACGCGGGAGACAGATTAGATATAGAAACCACTCAGATGCTTTACTTAGAGGTTGATTTATGGCCATAAACATATATATATATATTATATATATATATATATATATATAATATATAATATATATATATATATATATATATATATATTATATATATATAATATATATATAAGATAGTAGATAGATAGATAGATAGATAGATATAGATATATATAAAATACAAATATAGTATATATATATAATTATAATGTTATATATACAATCTATGTGTGTATATATAACATGTATGCAGATATCTTAAATATATAGTTGATTTTATATGTATATATATATATATATATATATATATATATATATATATATATATATGTGTGTGTGTATATTTACCTAATACAATTGTACAACATTAAAACATTTAGACACATATACATGGAGGTGTTCGTAGTTTACTTGCATAGATAGATAGACAGACAGACAGAAGCAAAGATATATAGATAATAGATAGTAATGATAGATATATAGATAGATGATAGATTTATATATATATATATATATATATAATTATAATTTAAATTTATAATAATGATTCTGTATTTATCAAGTTTTTATAATAGTATATATATTTTTTTATATCATATATTTATATATGTATGCACAGTATGAAATTGTCAAATTCTGATAGATAAGCAATTCATGTTGTTACTCAGAAGTGTTTTATACAACGTATATAAGTTTTTTTTTATATCATATAGTTTATATTATGTATGTGGTATGTAATGATTAAATGTGATGTGATGGATGACAAATAAATAGATATATTGTAGATAGATAGAAAAATAGATATATTGTAGATAGATAGATCAATAGATATATAGTAGATAGATAGATAGATAGATAGATAGATAGATAGATAGATGTCAGATTTAGACAAGCAAACAGAAAACAGATTTTTTTTACTTAGAGTTTTATATAATGTATGAAAGTATTTGTTGCCTATAATGATATAGTTTTATTATCTATGTGGTATATGATTATTATATGTGATGATAGATAGTTATAGAGATAGATAGATAGATAGATAGATAGATAGATGTCAGATTTAAACAAGCAAACAGATTTTTTTTTACTTAGAGCTTTATATAATGTATGAAAGTATTTGTTGCCTATAATGATATAGTTTATATTATCTATGTGGTATATGATTATTATATATGGTGATAGATAGGAGTACAAATAGAGATAATATAATAGATAGATAGATGTAATAGATAGATAGATCGATGATAAGACTAGATAGATAGATCCTGATGTTACTGTTGTTCCTTGCTGACAATACCCTGAGTGATTTTCCCCTTTTTTTGGACTTTCTGTAGTACATGGCTTTGCATCCAGCAATTCTCAACAGGACTCCTCGCCCAAGTCTCCAGAACCCTCAGCTGATGAATCTCCAGACAACGACAAGGAAACATCAAGCAGTGCAGATTCTGGGAAGAAAAGGAAAAGACGGGTCCTGTTCTCCAAGGCACAGACTTATGAGCTAGAGAGAAGGTTCAGGCAGCAGAGGTATCTGTCAGCACCAGAGAGAGAGCACCTGGCGAGCCTGATCCGCCTCACACCTACCCAGGTGAAGATATGGTTCCAGAACCACAGATATAAGATGAAGAGGGCACGGGCAGAGAAAGGTATGGAAGTCACCCCTCTTCCCTCACCTAGACGGGTGGCAGTACCAGTCTTAGTCAGAGATGGTAAACCATGCCACACACTGAAAGCTCAGGACTTAGCAGCCACTTTTCCAGCTGGCATTCCTTTCTCAGCATATAGCGCCCAGTCATTACAGCATATGCAATATAATGCCCAGTACAGCTCTGCCAGTAACCCCCAGTACCCAACAGCTCATCACTTGGTGCAAGCCCAACAGTGGACTTGGTGAACTTTTATTTTCAAAGACTGATGTACTCAAAAATGGTGAAAAAAGACTGTTGGGTAAAATAAGAAACACTATTATTATTATTATTATTATTATATTATTATTATTATTATAATTATTATAATTATTATTATTATGGTTTTTTATTTTATTTTTTTTATGGGAGGTCAGATCATCTTGAAAAAAAGATTCTGGTACTTGTGCTCCAAGTTTACAAAATACCTCCAAGACAGTGAACCTGCCTACCAACACGAAAAAAAAATCTTTCTTATTTTTGTGATTTCTTTTTTTAATCCTTATTTTTGTAAAGTATATTTGTGTGCTGTAGAGATGTTGTCAGTCGTACATAAAGCAAGTGGAATCACTTTAAAAATATAGAGAATTTTATTTCCTCCTTTTATATGAAACTTTAAATATTTATGGCCATGTAAAAAGTCCGACGAACTATTAGATTTTTTTTTTTTTGTAAATATTTGTGGTTATTGTTGTCACCAGTAACCTTCAGGGCGTTTTTATGCAATTATTCCCAAAACACAAGCAGATCACAATAAAAAAAAAAAAAAATCAAATTCATTTACATAGAAATATGCATCTGATTATGTATGATTAAAAAAAAAAAAAAGAAAAAAGAAACCGAAAAAACTTCCGCCTCATTGGGAGATTTTCACTTTTTATAAGAATTTTAATAAAATGATGTGATAAAAAAATCAAAAAAAGTGTGCTTGAATTTTTGGATAGGAAATAGTATATTAGCTGTACCATCATCTGCTACTTCTTGTTTTTTGTATTTTTTGCCATACTTTATTAGTATTTATATCTTATTTATACGATTTCTTCAATGACATCTATTAGCGCTGTTATTTTTAGTATTAATGCTTTTAATGTGCTATTATTACCAGTATTATAATTTTCGTTGGCTTCTTGTAGCATTCATCTTAGTACTAGCAGATGTCTATTTTAAGCGCAAATGTTTACTGCTAATATGTAGGCAATGACTCCATACAATCCAGAGGTGAGAAATGACTTGAAGCACAGTTAAAGCTTTTCAGGCAATGTTATTGCAGTGCTATGTGTTTGCCTGGTTACGATTGCTCTATTTGTCTATGTTAAGAGGCAGCTGAGGTAAAGTTAGTACAAGAAATAAACCCCGCTACTTCAGCAGCAAAGAGACCCTTCAGCAGAGAAACCTCTCAGTGTTAACAGCTCTTCTATTATTTGGCTTCTTCATAAAGTGAGACGAAATCTTGTTATTGTAGTGGACTGAATTTGCTTTTCTAGGAAATGCAGGTTGTGTAATTGTTCTGTAGTAAATATTTAGTCAGATCTATTGCAGTGATAATAATGACTATTTTTGGCACTGGAAATAATAGTTGCATATCTATTTACTATACAAAATAGAGAGGGATGGATGGATAGATAGATAGATAGATAGATAGATAGATAGATAGATAGATAGATAGATAGATAGAAATGCAGGAGTATTTTATAGAATTGAGACCTGTCATTTAAAATCAGTAGTAAAAGTTTTGTGACTATATATAATATATATTTTAAGTAGTAGTTTAAAAACTAAAGACTTGTCATAGATATGTGTGTGTATATATATATATATATATATGTGTGTGGTGTGTGTATGTGTGTGTAAAAATCCATCTATAGTAGTTTAGAAACTAGAGACTTGTCATTATATATATCTATATATATCTATATCTATCTAGCTATCTATCTATATATATATATATATATATAAAGAGAGATATATGTGTATATATATATATATATATATATATATAAAGAGATATATATAGGTAATGACAAGTCTCTAGTTTCTAGACTACTACAGATAGATGTTTACACACACACAGACATATATATAAATATATATATATAATGACAAGTCACTAAACTGTTGCTACTACTTTCAAACCTCATTGATGTTCTGCAATTCCTTTTATACGTGTTTTTTAAACTAATTGTAAAATATAATCGTACTTGCAGGTGCATAAATTCTACAGTTCGGGTATTATGTAATCACGTTAGATTTTGTATAACAATTAATTTGACCTAATACTGTTGATAATCTAATATAGGAAGGCTTGAAAAAGATTCATAAATAACAGACGTTTAAACTATAAACTGGATTAAACTATAAACTTTACATATATATATATTATATTATAATATATATATATATATATACCATATTTATAATATTAGTATAAATTGTAGCTTATAGTATAACTATTATATATATATATATACATAGTTTATAGCTCTCTTTATATAATATATATATTATATATATATATATTTGTATATATATATATATAATATATATATTTTTTATTGTATATATATTATTATATTTAATATATATATATATATTATATATTATATATTTTTAATATATATATATAATATATATATATAATATATATATACATATATATATATATGTATGTGTGTGTGTGTGTGTATTTATATTCTATGTAATATCTATATAACCACATATGCATGTAGTTGTTTGTAGTTTACTTGCAGCAAAGGACTACAATAGGGCCCAGTAACTTGTAGCTTGTACCTGAGTCAATAAAAGCAGTGAATTCTTGTGTGGCCATAACCCCTCTGGCCTTAAATTTCCCCCACTAATAGGGCAGTTTGTGCAGTCTATCTTTGAACAATATACAGTAGACATTACACAGCTACACAATAAGAAAGGCTGGTAGTTGAGGATGTTAGAGGCGTGCATATTAACAAGGCCCCACTGAAAGAGACCCAGGGGGACAGAGCACAGAGAGATAGTGGTGATTTCTCTTTTTCTGCTGCCTCTATTCTTCTTCTTCTTGTGGCTGCAGCTTTTGAATGGGTTTATCAGGAGCAGTGCATCCCAGAGTCAGGGAGAACTGTCCTAGGGGTTTTGTTCTGCCTGTCAGTTGGCTCCATTGTGATCCAACTTGTACACTCTGTATTCCATATGGACAGCTGGGCTGAGGGAGGGCAGAAAGACATTCTCACAAAACCCAAATTGTGTCCAGCATTGAAAACCAGCATTGTTGTCTGTGAAAGGAAGACGAATTAAAAATTCGTGCTATATTTATTCGTGTGGAAGAAGAACCTCTGAGGGAAGAACAGGCCCCATTTTTAATTTGTCCTGGCCCCTGACAAGTTTGTCTGTCATTCAACAGGAAATTAGAGGCCAGGCTATAAAATAAAACGACACTCTATGCAGACATCATAATTACACATCAAGAAATACTTTACACCGCCTGGGAAATCATGACTGTCCATTGATAGCGCACAAGTCGCTGCCTGTCCTCCATCATACATCATAACATTGTGGTGCAAGTCTTTATAAACCCATCTGACCCATTGTATCCATGTCTTCCTTTTTTAGTGAGGGCACAAGTGTCGAAGACAATTTGGGACCCACTGTACCTAAGATTTGTGACTTTAGATGCACCTGCTGGCACCTGTAATCGCTTTAGTCTGTTACATATTAACAAAAGTGTTGGGAAAATCGATATAAACCTACAATAATGGACCAGACGAGAAGGGATTCTGCTTGTTTCACACACGTAGGAGTAGAAAAGAGCAAAGGAAAAAAATCTGGACGTTATAATTAATTGAATATTTACATTGCCTGGCGGATACAAAGTCTCCTGTATATATCAACCTTTATTTCAATGCTTCAATTGTGCTGTGTCCTTCACCAGACAAGAGGACTGGCCACACATTCATGTAAAGGAACTCATTATTAAAGAATACAGGAATTAAGGTGAAGAATTGCTGCAGGGAAATGGGGGCTTGGTAAATATCTGCTTAACCAGCTTTATCTAAGTTGATTAGGAGATATTTAGGGTTAGAGGAAATTGGAACTTCGTCTTTGAGGCAAAGAGGCTAATGCAATATTAAGACATTGACATTGAAATTGGAGATACAGGATTCAGGGCCTTGTCTGAGCTGCAGAGCAAAGGTTTTCTCTCTTATTTCCTATGCTGTTTGGAGATCAGTCATGAATGAAGCTGCCGGGACTTAAAGGCTGAGCTCTGTTCTCTACCTATTGACCATTAAGCTTAGACCACAGCTAGCCTTATGGGTGAGTGTGGTCATTGAGAAGCTCGTTCAATATTTACCAAAGTACAATGACATTTTTCACTTGTGTTTATGAGGGACAATGACCAAGTGATTGGCTGAAGTGGTAAAACAAAAGCTGACTATTAGGGGAGATACAGAACATGGCCCTAAGGGGGCAAACATATGGCTGGCGGTGACTTCTAGGGCATCATCATCCCACAGAATCATCAGCATCATATATTACTATTAATATTATTATTATTATTGTGGTTACTTTTTCTATTATCATTACAATTCTTCAGTGTGTATTTTCTCAGGTCACTATATAGTATATGAAGTGGTGTGGATTATGCAGGTTGTGTCTGGTACATTTCAGTCAAATTGATCTATTTACCATTAAAATTGGTTCCTAGCCCGATTTCTCCTCTCATTTATGTGTTATATATAGAAGTGGTATGCGATGCCTGTTCACTGTAGTACTACAACTCACATCATCCCTTAGTAGTACTGCAACTCACATCATCCCTAGTAGTGCTACAACTCACATCATCCCCTAGTAGTACTGCAACTCACATCATCCCCTAGTAGTACTGCAACTCACATCATCCCTAGTAGTACTGCAACTCACATCATCCCCTAGTAGTACTGCAACTCACATCATCCCCCAGTAGTGCTACAACTCACATCATCCCCTAATAATACTGCAACTCACATCATCCCCTAATAGTACTGCAACTCACATCATCCCCTAATAATACTGCAACTCACATCATCCCCTAGTAGTGCTACAACTCACATCATCCCCTAGTAGTACTGCAACTCACATCATCCCCTAGTAGTGCTACAACTCACATCATCCCCTAGTAGTACTGCAACTCACATCAACCACTAGTAGTGCTACAACTTACATCATCCCCTAGTAGTGCTGCAACTCATATCATCCCCTAGTAGTACTTTAACTCACCTTAACCCCTAGTAGAACTACAACTCACATCATTCCCTAATAGTACTGCAACTCATATAATTCCCTAGTAGTGCTGCAACTCACATCATCCCCTAGTAGTGCTAAATCACATCATCAAGTGCTACTCACATCATCCCCTAGTAGTACTACAACTCACATCATCCCCTAATAGTACTGCAACTCATATAATCCCATAGTAGTACTACAACTCACATCATCCCCTAATAGTACGGCAACTCACATCATCACCTAGTAGTGCTACAACTACATCATCTCCTAGTAGTACTGCAACTCACATCATCTCCTAGTAGTACTACAACTCACATCATCCCCTAGTAATGCTACAACTCACATAATCCCTTAGTAGTGTTACAACTCACACCATCTCCTAATAGTACTACAAGTCACATCATCCCCTAGTAGTAGTACTACAACTCTTATCATCCCCTAGCTACAGCGCCCATTGTGTAGCCCCGTTAACTATATCCTTCATAGGATATTGCTGCTTCCAGTTTTGCAAGGAACAGACATTTACGACTTTCAGGAGAGCAGAGCAACTCACTATCACCCTAGTGAACTAAACTCACATCATCCCTAAGTAGCTACGCAATAAACCACATCTCCCTTATCACCCCAAAACGCTCTCCAGCCCTCGCTATCTCTGGAAGGAAGCAATCTAGTTTTATTGCTTTTTAAGGCTTTGTTTTGGGTCAACATTATTAATAAGATAGCGAGATGTAATCAGGCCAGTGAGGGGAGAGCCACTGCGAGCAGAAAGTCATCGTGCTGCCACCAGAGGTCAGCAGAGCTCTTCACAAGAACACACCGCAAAACTGGATTACCCTTGACATAAATGCTTTAATTTTGCACGGAATAAATGTTTGTCTTAAAAATCCCTTCTACGTCTACAGTACTAATAATGCAGAGCAGAGATGGGGGTTTACTTAGGGTTTTTTTTAATACTGGCTAGCGATGGCCTTTTTAATGACACATTCCAGGCTGATTAGTGTGTGAAATTCATTTAATGGATGTAAAAGTTGTTTTACGATTACTAAGATTATCATGTCATAATTTATATGCTGCAGTCATATAATACTCAATGTAAACGATAGACAGACAGACAGACAGACAGGTAGATAGATAGATAGAAGGATAGATAGATTAGATAGATAGATAGATAGATAGATAGATAGATAGATAGATAGATAGATAGATAGATAGATAGATAGATAGATAGATAGATAGATAGATAGACAGGTAGATAGATAGATAGATAGATAGATAGAAATATAGACAGATAGTATAGATAGATAATAGATAGATAGATAGATAGATAGATAGATAGATAGATAAATAGATAGATAAATAGATAGATATTAAGTAAGAAAGAAAGAACAAAAGAAAGAAAGAAAAAAGGAAGAAATAAATACACAGGATAGGATAATATATCAGGAGAAATATTAGCTTAGCTACTCATAACCAGAATAAACAAAGTCGCTATATTTACATTGAGACTCATGTTAATGTTTCTAAAATTGGATTTTTTCCCCCATAATTTATTTTCTGAAAATTATGGAAAAAATAGGTGCACATAGCTAGAGAGAGGAGAGAAAGACCCTGTTATTGATGTTACTGTTTTATTTGTTTATTCTTGATTTATAATAATGTTATGTAATTAACACTACTGTAACATTACAATAATAATGTTACATTATTATTATTATTATTATTATTATTATTATATATAGTAGTATTAGTTAGTAGTATAGTAGTAGTAGTAGTAGTAGTTTTCTCATTATAATCCAAGACACAACTCTTGTCACGTATCATAGATTTATGCGATTCATACAGTTTTACCTTCAGTCTGAAGGTCATTGCATTATTGCCTGTTTGTACAGGACTGTATTTCACTATACTTTTATTTAGGAAATAGATGATGTTAGAGGGACCCACACATACGTATATAATATAGCTATGTCCATATACATGTGTATGTATGTACATGCGTGTATGTTAATGTATTCTACATGAAAGGGAATGCGCTGCTACAAGCGTCCATGCGCTGGATCCAAGGGAACCATTTAACGCTCTCTTATTGTATTGCTCATATGTTCATTTAAATAGGGCCTAAATAATATAGACAGACGGACAGACAGATGATAGATAGATAGATAGATAGACAGACAGACAGACAGACAGACAGACAGAAGATAGATAGATAGATAGATAGATAGATAGATAGATAGATAGATAGATAGATAGATAGATAGAGATATATGGATCTATAGATAGATATGGATAGAAATAAAGATAGGTTAGATGATAGAAAATAGAGATAGAGAAATAGATATAAACAGATAGAGACAGAAACAGAGATAGATATGAAATAGAGACATATAGGCAGAAAGAAAAAGATAGATAAAGATAGTTATAATTATGAGATAGATAGATATAAATAGATATTAGATAGATAAATATAGATATATATTAGAAAGATAAATAGTAGATATATTAGAATAGGATAGATAGCTATTAGATATATATATATATATATATATATATATAGATAGATAGATAGATAGATAGATAGATAGATAATTATATTAGATAATATAGAAATAGAGATAAATTAGATGAATAGATAAATAGTAGATAGATACATTTAGATAGATAGATAATTAGATTAGATAGATGGATAGATAGATAGAAATAGAGATAGATTAGATGGTTGGTTGGATAGATAGATATTAGATAGATAGATAGATAGATAGATATTAGATAGATAGATAGATAGATAGATAGAAATAGAGATAGATTAGATGGTTGGATAGATAGATAGATAGATAGAAATAGATAGATAGATGATAGATAGATAGATAGATAGATAGATAGATAGATAGAAATAGAGATAGATTAGATGGGTGGTTGGATAGATAGATATTAGAATAGATAGATAGAATTAGATAGAATAGAATTAGATAGATAGATAGATAGATAGATAGATATAAATAGAGATAGATTAGATGGTTGGATAGATAGATAGAAATAGCTAGATAGATGATAGATAGATAGATAGATAGACAGACAGATATACAGATAGATATGAGGATATATAAAGATTATAGAGATAGAACTATAGATAGATTTAGAAATAGAGATAAATATATAAAAAAAACATTAGCCTCATAGATATTAGATCGATGGATAGATATGAGATAGATGGATAGATAGATAAATAGATACATAGATAGATAGATAGATTAGATGATAGACAGATAGATATGAGGATATATAAAGATTATATAGATAGAACTATAGATAGATTTAGAAATAGAGATAAATATATAAAAAAAAACATTAGCCACATAGATATTAGATCGATGGATAGATAGATAGATTCCTTTAGTTGGGAACTTAGATATAGTTCAGGTTATCATTCCTGATAAAGGGGCAGATATCTATAACATTTCTGATTTTTACTCTTTCTAATCTGTAAAACATCATCTTCCTTTTCTTTGTAGGGATTACATTAAAAAAAGTATATTGTGAATTGGTCTTTGTAGAAGTGAAGAAATCCTGCACAAATGAGGCAGAGAAGACATCTGTCCTCAGGGGGTCGTAGTAGGATAAGAAATAGAAGTCCCAATCGCTATCTGCGTTGCTGTCTGCAGGGACTAGGTCGTCAAAGCATTCTGCTCATCGCACACAGATTAGCTGTACTTACAACTTTCTGCCACCAGATGGCGAATCCCGCGTGTTTATCTCTTACTGGATGTTTTCCAGCTTTAAGGGTGCACATTTAAAGATAATTTGGTCACTGGAAAAGTCCAATGTTTAATGCCAGGGTGACACCAAAAACTGCTGCAGACAGACAGGTAGGTAAATGCCATATTACTTAAGTCAAAACAGGCAATTGATTCGGTTTTTATTAACCCCTTTGTGACAGCTGGTCATAAAAATATGGCTCTGTTTTTTCTCTTCCCACTATCTAAAAGCCATAACTTTTTTATTTTTCCGTCTACATAGACATAGGACAAGATGAACTTTCTAATGGTGGCCTTGACCGTACCATAGAATATACTGGGAAACCAAAAAAAATTGTAATTGTGGTGAATATGAAAAAAAAAAACATTCTTGCGGCAAGTTTGTGGGGATTTTTTTTCTACAGCAGTCCCTCCAGTATAAATGATGTGTTATCTGTATTCTGCAGGTTGATATGGTTACAGTGATACATATGTAGGTTTTTTGTTATGTTTTAGTACTGTAAAAAACTGCAAACACTTTCTATTTCTTAAATATTCAATAGGATTGAGATCAGGGTTTTGTGATGTACACTCCAAAACATTGACTGGGTTATCCTTAAGCCCCTTTGTAACCAGTTTGGCAGTATGCTTCGGGTCATTGTTCATTTGGAAGACCCATTTCCACCCAAGTTTTAACTTCCTGGCTGATGTCTTGAGATGTTTCTTCAGTACTGCCACATAATCTTCTTTCCTCATGATGCCATCTATTTTGTGAAGTGCACCAGTCCTCCTGCAGCAAAACAACCCCACAACATGATGCTGCCACCCCTGTGTTTCACAGTTGGGATGGTGTTCTTAGGCCTCCAAGCTTCTCCCTTTTTCTTCCAAACGTAACGATGGTTATTAAGGCTAAACAGTTCAATTTTAGTTTCGTCAGAGCACAGGACATGTCTCCAGAAATGTACGTTTTTGTTCCTGTGTACATTTGCAAACATTAATCTGGCTTTTATATGTTTATTTTGGAGTAATGGCTTCTTACTGGCATAGTGGCCTTAAAGCCCATGTTGATACAGTACTCTTTTCACTGAGGATAATGACACAATCTTACCAGCTTCCGCCAGCATCTTCACAAAGTGTTTTGCCACTTTTCTTGGGTTGTTATGCACATGTCAGACCAAAGCGCATTCATCTCTAAGACACAGAACCCTTCCCCTTCCTGCACGGTATGATGGTTGGACATTCCTATCTTGTTTGTACAATTGTTTGTGCAGACGAACGAGGCACCTACAGGTATCTGGAAATTGCACCCAAGGATGATCAAGAACTGTTCACAGTTCTCTTCCTGATTTCTTGGCTGATTTCTAAAGACTTCCGAAGATATGACATCATCATATGGGTTGTCCCAAATTATTTAAAGGCATAGAAATCCTAGTGTATGTAAACTTTTGACTTTGCAGAAAGTAATAAAAAATGCCTTAAAATTATATCTTTCTCATTATTCTGGCATGTGGCAAATATAAATAATTTTGTTAATCCTAATTGACCTAACTCGGGTACGGTTAATTCTGATTTCATGTCAGATAGTGAGAAAAACATGCATATGTGTCTTTTTATATTGTATATGTAAACTTCTGGTTTCAACTGTATGCATAACTTTTTTACTATATTTTTTATTTGTAAAATGGCAAAAGGGGGGTGATTTAAACGTTTAATTTTTTTATTTATTTTTATATTTTTTAACTTTTTTTTTTTTTTTTTTTACATTAACTGTGAGTCTCTCTAAGGTACTTAAAGGGATTTTACCACAAAGGAATTTCAAGTCTGGTTTATCCTGCTTCAGCTTTCAGTATGTTCAAAAGGAGGCGTTTATGATTTGTTTGAACTGCACATCATGTGGCCCAGCAGGCGTGACATCACCATGCCTTTCCCTACAGTGAGCACACTGTAGCCAAAAAAAGGACTTTTTATGTAAAGAACTGAAACAACAATGTAGCTTAGTGGTTAGCATTTCTGCCTTTCAGCATAGGGGTACTACGTTCAAATCTGTGGTCTTGTTTTGTTTTTTCTCAATGTACATACCTGATTGAGATTTTTTCCCTTTAATTTATTTGCACTGTTTGACTTTTTACTGAGTACAGAAGACAGGGGCAGAATGACCGCACCTGGTGTGGAACACTCGCTCTGCAGTGATTGTATGTGATTACTAAGTAGTGAATAGACTGACAGTAGCTGCCTAAGAGGAGATACAGTATGTTGTCTTAGTATGTGCGGCCAGGAGCTCTTGTCACTGGTCGTATCCCATAGAGATGAGCTGTACACTATATATAACTAAGGTAGCAGCTAAAGCAAAAATGGTACCGAATTTTTAATAATAATGAATGGTGAACATGTTTATTATTTAATTTGCAAGCCTCCCATGTCAATTTTTCTTTGTGGTAAAACCCCTTTAACCACTAGGAGGTGCGATCATTAGTACACTTTTCTGCATTGTATAAACAATGCAGAAAGGTGTTCACAAATGACGGGGGGAGGGGTGGAAGTGTTAGAAATGCATACATGGCAGCGATAGAAGGCTTCATAAGGCTTCCAGCTGCCATGTTAACATATAGGTACCCCGCAATTTCACATTGAGGGTGCTGATCACAGTGAGAAACGGTACATAGCACCGTTTCTCATTCATTTAGATGGCACGACTGCAGTTGCTGCGGTGTCTAAGAGGTTAAACAGTAGGGAACGGATTCGGCTCTGTTCCCTGCTGTTAGTGGCAGGTGTCAATTGCAATTAACAACTGATACCAGCCTCCTATGTAGCAGAATTACAGAGCAATCCCACTAAATATTAACTTACTGACACCAGGGCGTACCCATAAGGGGTTAAACCAAATATGCAATTTTAATGTGATAGGGTAAGGTCTTGTTCAGAAAGAGCAGTTATTGGCCAAATCCAGTGTAACCCCCAATTCTGTGATCAGTGGAGGTTCCAGTAGTCAGGCTCTATTTTTGCTATTTAAAATACACAGTCGAGTCATATTATTATAACCGCTTTCTACTTTCAACATTGGTATCATGTAGCTCATCAAGGAAGTCATGTGTCGTGAGCTGATTTGGTGGGTATATAAGCTATGCAGTAGGCTGTCTGCACACATATCTCTCATTGCTGTCATGGGTAAAAGGGGCAATGGGTTTCTGAAGCAGACGGATGATCACTACACCTCTGCCAAGAATGCTGCATTCTGCATTGCAGAAAAGGCGTCAACTTGTGTGGCAGTATCAGAATTGGACATCCGCTGATTGGCAAAAGGTTGCCATTTTCCAATAAGTCCCATTTTCTGCTTCTTTGAAGGGATGGACATTGGTGTGTCAGATGAGAAACATCAGAGAACAAACACCCTGCAACCATTGCTGGAAGAACACAAGCTCATGGTGGCAGCATTATGGCCTTGTGAATGTTTTTCTGGCATTCTCTGGGCCCACTCAGCTATGTGGAAGTCAGTTTGGGGCGTAACTAGAGAAGCCAGGGCCCCAAAGCAAACTTTTGGATGGGGCCCCTACACCCCACCCCCTCGCTTACCTCCCTGACCACGAACATGTACCAGGACATGCTGTTAGATAATGTAGATAATACAAGGGGCAAATACCTCACCATACATATCACCATCATACTGCTACCAAACAAATCCACTATACCAAGACCAACAATACCAATAACACTACTACATATGGACCTGATTATACTGCCAGAACATGACCACAAAGTGACTGAATAATACCCCTACACTATTACTGATCAGTACATAAAGACCAATAGTACTGCCATATAGTGACCATATAGTGGTATATACTAGTGTACACAGGCTCTGCAGACTGTATATAACCACCATACAGTGACCATATAGTGGTAGATAGCAGTGTACACAGACTATGTGATTAAAGCGTAAACGTAAACGTTTCTCTGACGAGTCGTTGACTTTCCCTTTTGTTCTGCATCCGGTCCAGACCGCCATCATGACATCTCCCGACCACTTGTCCCTGGAGATTTAGACACAAATATCTTAGAATCCTGACTTTTCCAGCACCTCCCTCCCTGCCCCCCCTCCCCCCCGGCTATATGGGACCCCAGATAGACCAGATTTAGGCAGGCACTAGAGTCCCCATATAGGCAGGCAGGGTTTAGGTAGCTATAGGGAGCCATACAGGTAGACAGGGGTTAGGTGGACTATAGGGGCCATATAAGTAGATAGGCAGGCTTCAGGAGGGCTATATAGATAGGCAAGCTTCAGGGGGGCTATAGGAGCTATATAGGCAGACTTAGGGGGCTTTATATAGGCAGGCTTAGAGGGGCTTTATATAGGCAGGCTTAGGGGGACTTTATATAGGCAGGCTTAGTGGGGCTGTATATAGGCAAGCTTAGGGGGGCTTCATATAGGCAGACTTAGGGGGGCTGTATATAGGCAGGCTTAGGGGGCTTCATATAGGCAGGCTTAGGGGGACGCTATATAGGCAGGCTTAGAGGGGTGCTATATAGGCAGGCTTCTGGGGGCTGTATATAGGCAGGCTTAGGGGGGCTTTATATAGGCAGGCTTCTGGGGGGCTGTATATAGGCAGGTTTCAGTTTTTTTTTTATATAGGCAGGCTTTTGGGGGGCTGTATATAGGCAAGCTTCTGGGGGCTGTATATAGGCTGGCTTCTGGGGGCTGTATATAGGCAGGCTGTGGCGGGCTGTATATAGGCAGGCTTCTGGGGGCTGTATATAGGCAGACAGGGCAGGTAAAATAAGAAATCACTTACTTACCTCGGTCCATGCTCCCCCGTTGCGCCGCCGCTCTGCTACTTCCCCTGCAGCCTCTGTGCTCAGCGCGGGCTGCGCGGTGATGTGACTTCACTGCGCCGCCCACGTGATCACAGAGAGCCGGCAGGGGAAGTGGCAGAGCGGACCTCTGCTACCACCGGGCAGCGCTGCCTCTAAACCCTCAGGCCGGCGGGCCCGGGCTTTCAGAGGTAGCATGCGCTGGGCCCCGCAGCTCCGCACCCGCCGCAGTGAACTGTTATGTTCACTGCCGGCAGGCCCAGGAGCGGCATTACCGGGGTAGCAGACATGACAGCAGCTGCCCCGGGGCGCGGCCCCCCCAAGCGACCGGGTCCTGGGGCAGCTGCTACGTCTGCTACCCCGGTAGTTACGCCCCTGCAAGAAAATAAACTGAGTCCATCCTTGTAGATCACATATTCCCATACATGCTACTTGTCTTCCCTGGGGCGGATGGCATCTTCCAGAAAGACAACGCGATATGTCACTCTCCTACCAATGTCCAACATTGGTTGGAAGAGCATGAACAAGACTTCAAGTACTACCCTGGGCCCCTAATTTATCATAATTGGACACAATTGAGGATTTGTGGGACCACTCGATTGTTGTGTTCACCCTATGAATCCTCCACAATGAACCCTCCAGCAGCTGTAGGATGCACTGTAGTAAGCATGGCTCCAGATACCTGTGACAACCTACCAGGACCATATTGAGTAACTCTTAGCCCATCTAGCTTCTGTCCGGGCTGCATAGAACGGTAACTCTGGATATTCACCGATGGTCATAATAATGTGATTCTACTGTGTATTATGAAGATATTTTATATATCAATTCCTCATGTTTTTTCAAGATCTCAGCTAGTTATCCAATAGAAATCATCATTTTTGGGGGAATAATATTCTGTGCTGATCACATAATGGAGAAACAGGTGGACAGCTCATTAGAAGACACAGATCTGATAACTGTACAGTAACTGCAATCAGTCCTGCACCTGGATGTCCATCACATGGACTGATTTTTATCCCCTAGAAGTAAACATTGAAGATTGTTATTGAATCACAGCAATTGAAACCCCCAAAAAACATTAGAACATGACAGAAAAGGTTCAATGAAAAATTGTAGAATTGTTTATCATACAATAAACAGCCTCAATTGACAGAGAAAAATAGTATTTCTGCAGGTAAATCTATAGTGGTAAATCCGCACAAAGAAATCAGATTTTACTACAGATTTAATAATGTAGATTTTAGTATGAAATACATAAATGTTAAAAAAAAAAAAAACGCAGAACATTTAAGAGGCACATTCACTATTGTGGTTGTGCCAGAAAAGAAGTGGTGCATTTTGGTGCAGCATGTCACAGTGTGTCACAGACACAATCATTATGGGCCACATGTATGAAAACTCTCTAGATGTGAGACTTTGTTGCCAATAGCAACCAATCAGAACTCCCCTTTCATTTTTTTAGAACACTATATGAAATGAAAGAGGAGCGGATTGGTTGTTATGGGCAACAAAGATAGTCTTAAACCTGGACAGTTTTCATACATGAGGCCTCATGTGTTTTAGACATTTTTTGTGAATGATCCAAAACGGTCAGCCAGCGGTGGCGAAGCCTTACTGAAAAAGGACGAACGCTGCGCCAAATTGGTCAAACAGTATGAGCCAATATGATAAATCTGGCGTATTTCTAGACTGCATTTCTAAGTTGACGCTGTCTAACTTTCAGATAGCGACAGGGTCGTCTCTTCCATTGGGCAGGGTAGGAAGTTGTCCGGGGGCCCCACAGGCTGAGTGGGCCCTCCCGGGCAGCCGCCTACCCTGCCCAGTGGCGTAAAAGACCCCAGTGTCTTTAAGTGGCGCAGGAGACAATGTCATTGCATCCTGCGCGGCTGTATTTCCTAGGCCTGCAGCCCGTAGGCTTCCGGCTAGGAAATCCCGGGAGCGATGTTTCTGCGCAGGCGGCGTGATGACGTCACACCGCTCACACCGGAAATCGGCTCCCGGAGCGTGGTCCCCAAGCAGGGAACGTGGAAAGGTAAGTAGCGTTTTTTCATTAAATTATTTTTTTTTTTACCGACGGGGGGCGGGGGGGAGGGCTACAAGTTATATGAGGGCATATTATAGGAGGCCTACAATTTATATGGGGGGAATATTACAGGGGGTTCTACAATTTATATGCGGGGAATATTACAGGGGCCTACAATTTATAGGAGGATATTACCTACAGAGGGCCTATAACCTAAAGGTGCCTATATCTACTTGCACCTACGGGGACCCATCTACAGGGGGCAGTATATCTATCTACAGGGAGCTGTGTACTTACCCACAGGGTGCAATATATCTAATTGTACCTACAGGGGTATATATATATATATATATATAATATATATATATATAATATATATATATATATATATATATATATAATATATAATATATATATATATATGTATGTATAGCAGTTTATCTACTTATACCTACAGGGGGCTGTATATCTCCCTACAGGGGGCAGCATATCTACCTACTTAATGGTGGACAACATTACTACCTACTTACTTAATGGGGGGTGCCCATAACAGAGGTGGGAATCGGTAGTGAAGTACTTATAAAGTGTATTCTAAGATGTTTGTGTGTTACATTCTGCAGGATGAGTTGCGGCAGGGACAAGTCGTCATGGTGGTCTGGACGGAAGGAGAGGAAAAGAGAAAAAGAACGATTCAGAGAATGACTGATCAGATAGGATGTCTCCTGTGAGTCCCTGATGTCAGGGGTTATTTTGCTGCTATACTGGATCAGTGCTGTAGTCTCTGTCATATAATGGTGACCTGAGCTGGTGTCTGACCACTATGTGGTCTTTGTATGGTGGTGTTGTAGGTTATAAGTTTGTTAGTGATAATTTATATATTTATTCCTGTGGGTAGTTGTATTTTTTTGGAGGGGTGCGGAGGAGGGGCAGTACACAGCTCTGCCCAGAGGCCCATAGTGCTGTTAAGACGGCCTTGGACAACGATAGTAAATTGTCCCCAAAGTATTTAAAATTTTCAGTTGTACAATTTGCAGCATAACTGCGGCATCACATATTGCACAATCTGCCACAATAAAATTTGAAATCAAGGATTTGTCATAATTCCGTAGCGTATCTGCATCCTTAAATAATTATGCTGATGATTTAAAATCTGCACCACAGGTCAAGTTCTGCACATTTTTTCCTCTGAGCTTGGATGAGATTTATAACTCTTGTCCACATTGCTACTAATATAGTGGCTGGGGATTTTCTACTTTGAAAATCTACATGTGAAATCTGAATTTTTATCTTTTGAGAGAAAATGGTCTTTGAGGGATAGACAGCGCGGCTTCTGTGCGGCTAATAGCTTTACCTCCTATGTCACCATCAATGGCCAAATGAGATGCTGGTAGACTCACTCATGTGGCCACACCATCTGTTCCTACCATTAAAATGATGATTTCACGTGAAAAATAAACAAGTCATAATCCCCCTTGCAGTATCTGTTATCCTTGTATCTAGATAATTCTGTCGAGTCTGTCAGTGCTCTCCATCCATTTAAATTTTTTACGATGGTCGATTTTTGTCAGGTATCTGCCATCTTCTGTTAACCCCTTACAGACCTTTGATGTGCAGGTAAGTCATTATGTCAGTAAGGATGTACTTAGCTGGCTTATTTGTTGAGCCTGCTCTATAGGTGGCAAGTGGCAGCTGTTAATTACAGCTGACACCCGCAGCTAACAGCAGGTTGGCTCCAATCCCTGCTGTTTAACCCTCAAGGTGCTGCAGCGATCATTGCCACAGCATCTAAATGAATATGGAACAGTGCTGAGCACTGAACGATTTCCGTGGCAGACAGAAGCCTAATGAAGGCTTTCGTTGCTGTCATGTTGGTATACCTTTCTGCAGTATATGTATAATGCAGAACGTTGCACAAACTATTGCGCCATTTAGTGGTCAAATAACCTAGAATTGTGGGTTAAGGAACATTGGGAGTAAAACCTGTAAGTCCCCAAGCTTAAAGGGATTGTTTCTCTGAGAGATTCTCCCCTTTCTGAGCCACTCATTGCCCCTCACCCAGTCACCCAGTAAGCTCGGCTCTGAACTGATGAAAGACAAAACCCCAAAACAGTTGGCTGTAGATGAGCGATACTGGCTTGGCATGAATCCTTTTCGCTTTTCAAGACTCGGCGAGTCACATGCAATTTGAGGATAGCTACATCCAATAAAGGGAGCGAGAGCGTTCAGCTCTCTTCCCATAATGCATTGTTACAGATATTGATGGCATATCGCTATTGTGTGATAAAAAAATGAAAAGAAAAAGAAATAAAAAATATTAAAAGTTCAAAACACCCCCTTTTGTCATTTTACAAATAAAAAATTAAAATATAACATCATGCATTTCAAAACGGTACCAAAAAAAATACACTTTAGCCTGAAAATAGTGAGCCCACATTCAATTAGGTGGAAAGACAAAAATGGCCCTGCAGCGCAAAGTTAAAAAGTAGACAATGTTATTTTTTTGGTTTTAATAGTACTAGAATTCAACATATTTGGTATCACTGGAATCGTACTGACCTGCAGAATATAGCTAACCCATCATTTATACTAGAAAGTGAACTTCCAAAGCTTGACAAAGAGGAGGTGCTCTCCTAGAAACGTTGCACAGGTGTGCATCCCGCTCGCCGTCCAACTTCTCCTCAGCTAAGTCAGTCGTGACTGCGTATGGATTGAAACTGACAGGAGGACTGAGATGTTTCAGCTAAGACTGAGTATACCACTGTTTTGTCGATTTTTTTAAACTGATGAATGATGTAAAAAAGTGATGAATATGCAAGTAAAAAGAAATAGAAATGGAATGATTTCGGCCTCCGCTATATGTTATGTACCGGAAAGTGAACACCATAAAAACAAAAATCCCACAAAAATAATACAATTAAGTTTTTTTTTCACCTTTCACCCCACTATAGAATTATAGATTTTTTTTTTCGGTTTCCCAGTAAATTATATAGAACAGTCAATGGATCTATTAGAAAGCACATATTGTAAAAAGCAAGCCCTCAAACAACTATGTACAGGGGCATAGCTATAGGGGCGTGCAGAGGTAGCAGTCACTACTGGGCCCTGCCCCCCGAGGGGGCCCAAAAGCCCTTCTGCCAGATGAGGAAATATCAACATTGTAAGTGGCACACTGTAGCTGGGGGCTGTGCCATCTTTTCCATTTGGCACTCTAGGCACTTGCCCGGGGGCCCCACAAGTATAGGGGCTCCAAGTGGTGTATATATGTCCCAGGAATATAAGAAACCTATCCTGGATCCCTTGGTTAGCTTTGCTTATTTAACTGTTTGTGTGTTTTAGGATGTGCCAAAGGCTCCCTGCCCTGTCAAATAATCTTGCAGGCTGCCGGTGTCCAGACATAAGTGGTGTGATAATATGGGTGTGGTGGGCGGGGGGGGCTCGAGGCATAGCCTAGTGTGGTGTCATGTATATGGCAGGCCCCAATGCAGTACTATGCCCAGGGGCCCATAATTCTGTTAAGATGGCTCTGGCTGGGGGGCCCATTTTACTTTTTGCACTAGGGCCCCAGAGCTTCAAGTTATGTCTCTGAATATGTAGATAGAAAAATAAAAAACGTATGGCTCTGGGAAGACGGTTTGCTAACATTCAGCTCCCTCCTCAATATAATATTGATGATCTTGAAGATAGGCCATTGATTTTCAAATCCTGGATAACATCTACAGTCCACAAGAGACTACGTTTGCTCTATTGATTTCTATGGGCTCGTCACAGCTCAGTCCCATTTTCCGTCATGGTACCATTTTCACAATACCCAATATCACAGCCCGATAGCATAACACCATGTAAATGGCTCTTTACTGTAACGACCTCTGCACATTTGTGTCTGTCACAAGGTCAGAACATATGTAACATGTCTGGGAAGTAAATACTAAAGGTTCCTTTTGAGTCACAGCAGGCAGGTATCTTGGAAACTTTGAGGAATATATAAAGCTTTGGACTAAGCCAACCCCACGAACAATTTAACCATTGTAAATATAACTTGTTGAGTCAGAAAACAAATGTATGCCAGCTCACCCGACAATGTTAAAGGGGTTTAATCACCACAATGATTAGCTTTAAATGTGTGGGCAAAAAAAAAAACTATTACCAAACATATTGCTGTTCTGAAATAGCTTAGTTTAGGATATATAGATTTAGGACGTCATGTATGTAAATTATATAGGTGTAGGACTGTCTGTTGTCCATAGCAACCAATCAGAGCTCCCCTTTCCTTTTTTTCACAGCACTATATGTAATGAAAGGGAGGCTCTGATTGATTGGTTGCTATGGGCAACAAAGAAAGTCTTGGACCTAAACAGTTTTCATACATGAGGCCCTTTATCACCTGCTTGTGTACACAGCTTCCCATCTCTCTCTGCTCTCATTGCTCCAGCTGCCCTGTCTAAACATGGTGATGTTACTTCTGTTTAGAATAAAGAGGTTTTGGGGCTTGTTCAGGATATAGCTGCAGGTCCTAGAAGACCTATCAGACATTTATATTATATCCTAGCAAAATGCCATTAATGTTTGTAACAATGCATTATGGGAAGATAGTTGAATGCTCTCGCTCCCTCTATTGGATGTAGCCATCCTCAATTTGCATGTGACTCACCGAGTACTGAAAAGCGAAAAGGATTCATGCCAAGCCAGTATCGCTCATCTGTAGCCAACTATTTCGGGGTTTTGCCTTTCATTAGTGCAGAGCAGAGCTTACTGGCTGACTGGGCGAGAGGCAATGAGTGGCTCAGAAAGGGGAGAATCTCTCAGAGAGACAACCCCTTTAATACACACATACCCGTAGGCTAGATAGGCTAACAAGCGTGTAGCAGGCTGCCTACGGGGCCTGATGATGTCACGCCGCCTGTGAAGGAAGACTGGGAGCAGCGACAGCGTCAGGGAGCAAGGAAAGGTGAGTACTGTTAGTTTTATATTTGTAATTAGCCTTGTATATGTGCAGGGGAACCTATAAGCTACCTATATAGTGCTGGGGGACCTATAAGCTACCTATATACCTGCTGGGCGACCTATAACCTACTAATTTACATGCTGGGGAACCTATCCTATAACGTGCCTATATACCCACATGGGGATATATAACCTGCCTATATACCTACTAGGGGATGTATAACCTTTCTATATACCGGCTCGGGGACCTATAACCTGCCTATATACCCACTGGGGACATATATAATTACATGGGGTCTTCCTACCTACAGGGGCTCTATTTACCTATCTAAAGGAGGCCTATATACCTACGAAGAGCATATATACCTAAAGGGGGTCTGCCTACCTACAGGGGTTCTATATACCTACCTAAAAGGGTCATATATACAGTTGAAACCAGAAGTTTATATACACTATATAAAAAGCGGAAGACAGAAGAAAAAGTACAGTCCCCGGCGCTCGTCTATTCAAACCTCCATGAGGCGTGGAGTATTGTGTAATAAAGGTTTTATTTGATATAAAATAAACTCATGAAAAGAGCTAAAAACCTTATAAAAACATGAAGTAATAACATCATCAATGACGCGTTTCTCGCCGGAACCGGCACTACTGGAATTGTGATTAAAGTAAATGCTGAGAAAGTGAGTTGTTTTAATATTTTCAGCATTTCTCATTTGGCGGCGGGGCTGGCCTATAAGATTGTGAGCGACAAAGAGCCATTCTATTCTATGGAGTGGTGTTAGCCAATCACAAGAAAGGCGGTACAGTTTAAAATACATGAAAAAAACAAATAAGAATGGTGATTGGCTGAAGAAACAGGGGGCTTGGTTCACCCAGCCCATCAGCGAGCGGGCTACTCCGCTCCATTATACTTTATGGGAAAAATACAGCCAATAGGAAAGACAAATGTACAGTATGTGCCATTATACTCTATGAAAAACCTCTGAGTAATGTAATTGGTTCGGGATTGGGCGGCAGATATGAACAGACCAATCACAGGTGGTGTATCGGTATTACTGTAGAATGGAAGGGCGCATAGAAGAGCGCGTTCTAAAATTAAAAGTGCCCATAGAGAACTATTGTAGCCTTGTGATTGGTTCAAAAAAGGAGGGCTTGTCTCCAACAACCAATCAGGATACGAGATACTTGTCCCATAGATTCCTATGGAGAAAGGCAGCTCGACTTGTGATTGGACAAAAATAGGGGGCTCGGCTCAGTGAGCCAATAGGAGAACAAGTGACGGTCTATGGGTTTTATAATGGGTTTTGAATCCTCTATTCCTCGGCATGTTAAGGAGGTTGTTAGGTTAGATATAACGTTGTAAATAGAGTTGCATACATATGACAAGTTCAATACAGTAAAAACATACATATAATAACATTAATCAAGATAAAATTTAAATTTAGAAAACTGAATAATAAACAGTAAAATAAAAAGTAAAATACAATGTTTTAATAGATCAGCTCCACTGCCTTGTTCATTCCCTTTGGGCAGATGGTCTGCAGTTTAAACACCCAATAGGTCTTACATTTCTGTAAGAGTTGAAACCTGTTGGTTTTATGCTGAGGGAACTGATCTACATTTACATTTTATCTGGATTAATGTTATTATCTGTATGTTTATACTGTATTGTACTTGTTATTTATATGTAACTTTATCCCTAATGTTATATCTAACCCTAAAAACCTTTTTAACATGCCGAGGAATAGAGGATTCAAAACCCATTATAAAACCCATAGAGCGTTGCTTGTTCTCCTATTGGCTCACTGAGCCGAGCCCCCTATTTTTTTGTCCAATCACAAGTCGAGCTGCTTTTTTCCATAGGAATCTATGGGACGAGTATCTTGTATCCTTGTTGGTTGTTGGAGACAAGCCCTCCTTTGTGGAACCAATCACAAGGTTACAATAGTTCTCTATGGGCACTTTTAATTTTAGAACGTGCTCTTCTCTGCGCCCTTCCATTCTACATTAATACCGACACACCACCTGTGATTGGTCTGTTCATATCTGCCGCCCGATCCCGAACCAATTACATTACTCAGAGGTTTTTCATAGAGTATAATGGCACGTACATTTGTCTTTCCTATTGGCTGTATTTTTCCCATAGAGTATAATGGAGCAGAGTAGCCCGCTCCCTGATTGGCTGGGTGAACCAAGCCCCCTGATTCCTCAGCCAATCACCATTCTTCTTGGTTTTTTTAATGTATTTTAAAATGCACCGCCTTTGCTGTGATTGGCTCACACCACTCCATAGAATAGACCGGCTCTGGTTCGCTCACACTCTTATTGGCTGGCCCCGCCGCCCAATGAGAATTGCTGAAAATATTTAAACTACTGTCTTTTCCGGCATTTTCTTTAATCACAATTCCGGAGGTAGCGCCGGTTCGGGTGAGAAGCGCGTCGCTAGTGATTTTATTACTTCATGTTATTATAAGGTTTTTAGCTCTTTTCATGAGTTTATTTTATATCAAATAAAACCTTTATTGTACATTACTCCACGCCTCACGGAGGTTTGAATAGACGAGCGCCGGGACCGCACTTTTTCTTCCTTCTTCTGCTGTTCACGCCTGCTGCTGCAATTCTTGCTGCTTCGGAGAGGAGACCCACAGCGGCCGCTGACAGACTCGGACTGAGTCCTGTAAATGCTATGAGAGTTGTGCCTCTAAACTAGTTGCTCAACTCTATCAGGTGAGCCTGCACCCTGCTGTTTTACTGTACTAACTATATGGTAGATAGACATATTTCACCATAGGTGCGCCCCCTCTGTTTTTTTTCTTTTTTCTACACTGTATAAAAAGACACATATATATGTTTTTCTCACTATCTGACATGAAATCAGAACAAACCTTACCTGTGTGTTGACACACCTGTGGTTGTATTTTTAAAGCACACTGCTTCTGTGAATAACATCATGGGAAAGTCTAAAAAAAAATCAACCAAGATATCAGGAAGAGAATTGTGGACTTGAACAGGTCTGGTTCATCCTTGCATGCAATTTCCAGATACCTGAAGGTGACTCGTTCATCTGTACACACAATTATACGCAAGTACAAACAAGATGGAAATGTCCAGCCATCATTCCGCTCAGAAAGGAGACAGGTTCTGTGTCTCAGAGATAAATGTGCTTTGGTCCAAAATGTGCATATCAACCCAAGAACAAAAGAAAAATACCCATTGGAGATACTGGCAGAAGCTGGTAAGATTGTGTCATTATCGACAGTGAAAGAAATACTGTATTGACATGGGCTGAAAGGCCACTCCGCCTGGAAGAAGCCATTACTCCAAAAGAAATATAGAAAAGCCAGATTCATGTTTGCAAATGCACACAGAAACAAAGACCTACATTTTTGAAGACGTCCAGTGATCTGGCAAAACTAAAATTGAACTGTTTGGCTATAATGACCAGCGTTATGTTTGGAGGAAAAAGGGAGAAGCTTGGAAGCCTAAGAACACCATCCCAACTGTTAAACATGGGGATGGCAGCATCAATAGATGGCATCATGGGGAAAGAAGATTATGTGGCAATACTGAAGCAACATCTCAAAACATCAGCCAGGAAGATAAAACTTGGGTGGAAATGGGTCTTCCAAATGGACAATAACCTGAAGTATACTGCCAAACTGGTTACAAAGTGGCTTAACCCCTTACTGACCTATGACGTATAGGTACATCATAGCGCCGGTAAGCGGATTGAGACGGGATCGCGGCGCTATCCCGTTTCACAGCCGCCGGGTGTTAGCCGCTAATTGCAGCTAACACCTGGCGGTTTCAGCGTAGGGGGGGGCATCGTCGCCCGCCTGCACTGTTTAACCCCTTAGACGCCGCGGCAAAGATGGCCGCGGCGTCTAAATGAATTAAAAACGCACCATTCTTCAGCCTGATCGGGACATCAGCGATAAGATCGCAGAGTCCCGACGGGCTAACATGTCAGCTCTTGTGAAGGCTCTGATCGCTGCCATGTTCCCGTTTGCCCCACTTCGTGCCATAGGCAGGAAGTGGGGAAACCGCCATCTTTGTACAGTCTAATGCATTGTCTATGCAATGCATTAGACTGTATTAACGATCATGCCCCTTAGTGGTCAAGCACCATAGGGGGACTCAATGTTAAAGTACAAAAAAAAGTATTAAAAGTTCAAATCACCCCCCTTTCTCCATTTTACAAATAAAAACAATAAAATAA
This sequence comes from Phyllomedusa bahiana, assembly GCA_025379985.1. NCBI lineage: Eukaryota > Metazoa > Chordata > Amphibia > Anura > Hylidae > Phyllomedusa > Phyllomedusa bahiana. Next base: position 22,014 of record JAODAL010018898.1, on the reverse strand, counting down.
TAAAAAAGTTAAACAAATTTGGTATCGCCGTGTCCGAAAAAGTCAGATCTCTAAAAATATAACATATTCCGTACGCTGAACACCGTAGAAGAAAAAAAATTCCAAACGCCAAAATTGCGTTTTTTTTCATTTTACGTCACATAAAAATTGGAATAAAAGTGATCAAAAAAGTTGCATGCGTTCCAAACAGCCAGCATTAAAAAGTACACTTCAGCCCGCAGAAAAATGCACCCTCACTGAGTTCCGTAGGTGTTGGTACAAAAAAGTTATTGGTCGCACAAAATGGTGCCACGGGGCAAATTTCAAAAATACATGTTTGGTATTGCCGGATGCGGATCAACCTGTAGAATACAGATAACACATCATTTTTACCAAAGAATAAACTCCATTTTAAAAAAAACTCCTGCAAACATGGCGCAAGTACCTTTTTTTATTCACATTTTGCCCCACTTAGAATTTTTTTGCCATTCCCCAGTATATTCTATAGTAATATGAATAACACCACTGGAAAGTACATCTTGTCCCGCAAAATAAAAGCCCTCATGTGTCTATGTAGGTGGAAAAATAAAAAAGTTATGGCTTTCAGAAGGCGAAAAAAATTTAGAGCCATATAATTATGACCGTCCTTCAGGAATGGGTTAAGGATAACCAAGTCAATGTTTTGGAGTGGCCATCACAAATCCCTAATTTCAATCCTATTGAAAATTTATGGGTGAAGCTGAAAATGCAGGTGTGAGCAAGGCAACCTACAAACATGGCTCAATTACACCAGTTCTGTCAGGAGCAATGTGACAGAATTACTAACAATTATTGTGAGAAGCTTGTGGAATGATTTCCAATATGTTTGACCCAAGTCATGCAGTTTAAGGGCAATGCTACCAAATACTAAGGTAATGTATGAAAACTTTTGACTTTGCAAAAAGTAATAAAAATGCGTTAAAAATTATCTCTCTCATTATTCTGGCATTTGGCAAATATAAATAATTTTGGTTCCTAATTGACCTAAAACGGGTAAGGTTTATTCTGATTTTATGTCAGATAGTGAGAAAAACATGAAAATGTGTCTGTTTATATAGTGTATGTAAACTTCTGGTTTCAAATGTATATATATATATCTTAAAGTTTTTCGTGCAAAGTCACAACTTTAGGGTACATACAGTATATATGGGCAGTTGTATGGCAGCTATAGGGACTTATCTTAAAGAATAGCAAGTGTGACATGCTGGGACTTGTGGAATTACAAGTTCCAGCATGCCACAATAGTCATTCTCTGACATATGAGAGTGAGTAGATGTGTGTCGGTATCATTCCTGCATTCTCCCCCTTAGGGTGCGTTCCCACGGCAAATGCCACATACCGGTCAGTTACGCGACCGGTAATTGCACTGTATTGCGGCCGTCCCCACGGCCGCGGGAGGGACTGCTTTTCCACGATGAGTGGAGAAAAGCCCTCCCCCTTCACATTAAGAAGCACATATTCCGTCCGGAAACCGGACGGAAGAATATGCTTACACAATGTTTTGGGGGCGGTCCGCGGGGCGGAAAACCCGTGCAGTGGGGACTGCTGCATGGGTTCTCCATAGAGCCCCTTTCTTTTCATTTTCAGACGGTTTTTCAGGCGTCCGAAAACCCGTGCTGTGGGTACATGCCCTTACTCCTCTTTCTGATATGTGAAAACTTCTGGCTCCTCTTCTGGGAAGTTGGTAGAAGTTGAAGGACCCTGGGTCACATCACAGTCACATGACTTCCCAGGTCCTTCAGCTTCTAGCAACACAATACATGTTTCATCAAACCTTTAATGCCCCAGGGCTGTTTCTTGGGGCGGCCGGGGCTCAGGACCACCCGCAGCACCCCACCCCCCCGTCCAGTCTCCGTCCCTGCACTAGGTTCCCCTGAACAGTCGTCCGCCCTGCTCAACCCAAGGAACGGCCCTGCCCAATAGTATTGTGTAGGTATTTGCATGAAGTGTGTTAATACTTACAGTAAGTGAGTACAGCCGTAACGTGCCTCAGCCAGTGACTGAGTGGCAGTTCCTGTAGGTCAAGACAGGACTAGGAGGCAGTTATCAGTGAACCACTGTATGACAGGATGGCGATGAAGGGGAGTCAGAAAAGTGAATTATACTTTTTTTTTAAACCAGTTTGATATCTTCTAAAAAAGAAATTATCTTTAATCCACATAAAATATATTGGAAGGGAAAGGTGGTTCATCACTCAGCACTGGTGTCCTGACTTGAACCTCCATGAAGGACAACATGTGCTTGATGTATGTCTGTTTTCCCCATGTTTGCATGTGTTTCCTTCGGGTACTCCACAACTCCTACAAGCCAAAAATATACTGATATGCTAGCTTGGCATTTAGAGTTTGAGCCCCAATGGGGAAAGGGAGCAATGTGAATGATGACAATCTACAGACAATTTCTGTACAGCGCTGTGGAATATAAAAGCGCTATATAAATGATGACAATAAATAAACAGAACATTAGCCACAAATACAACTATTTAAAAAAAGTCACATATACTGTTTAACCTGTTTCTGGCTTTCTAAGGGCTTGTCTCCACGGCAAGGGTTTTTGGACAGTTTTTGGTTTTGAAAACCGTCTGTAAACCGTCTGTCAAACTACAATGGACCTTTATGGAAAATCCGTGCAGCTGTCCCCACTGCACGGATTTTCCACCAGACGGTTTGTTACACCGCCGGCAGTCCGAAAAACATAGATCATGTTCACTCTTCCGCCTGGTTTTTGGGCGGAATATGAACAAGTCTATGCGAAGGGGGAGGGTTTTTCTCCGCAAACAGCAGAGAGAAGCTGAACCCCTTGCAGCCGTGTGCATAGCCGCAAAACAAAGCGAATGCCAGTCAGATAATCCGACCGGTATTTGCTCTCTGCTGTGGGGACATGCCCTAAAAGAATTATGGGGCTGTGTTTAAAGCCCCCACATGCTGTTAAAATGACCAACACCATATACAGTATATTTCTAAATGTTCATTTCGAGTTGCACATTGTTTAGTGCATCACCTACACAACTTCTCCAGATTGCCATAGGATTCCTGAATAATCTGATCTTTCTTCAGCATTGAAATGTTTGCCCATTACCATAACCCATGCTATGCACAAAACTATTCAAACCTCACTGTCCACAGCTAAATGAAAATTCACCCTATAATGTAATGTATGGCTTTAGGACACGTGTAGTTAAAGGGGTTTTGCCACCATGTAATGTTGACGTGGGAACCTCCAAAATGGGTATTTAATCACTTTTCTAAATATATGTGATTACAAAAAGTGAAGCCTGTGAGAGCTACTGCATTTCTCAATTCCCCTTAGTTACCTGAAAGCTTCCACTAGACACGACCCAGGAGCTGACAGGCCGGGCTTGCGTGAAACACTTCTTATCTGATGACAGGCAAAATGAATGAGCTTTTAAGGCACCGGGTAGAAAGTGCAGTCTATGAGGCTGTGTCTTGCTGTATAGAGAATCCACTGTTGTACTGTTTATTATTTCAGTTACGTTTTGAGACGCTCCCTTATTCCTCACTCCTTACTCACCCCCTCCCTCTCAGCCCTGCAGCCTTCATGACTCACCGTGATTTGTTGACATTCTCCCTGTGCTGATAAGGAAGGTAAGAAACTTGCGTCCTGGCAAATCCCCTTTAAGAACATAATGTACCTATACTTTTATTCCCCATGGCACATCTGGCCCCCTGATTGTTTCTGGTATAAAGTACACACTTTCTTGTTTTTAACATTTTCTGTTCTGTATGCTGTCTCATTTTTCTAGACAACAGCAATTCTCCTATTGTCACATGTGCCAAATCTGAACAGACTTATTAATAAATGGATAAGAATGGATGGGTCAAATAGCCCTTCTCAGCAGAGAATGACTGTGTTTAGCTTTTAGTTTTTTATTTCTAAAGCCAATAAAAATCGCATATTGTGATTCATCAATAAATGAATCATAGATGGACACAAGTCTATATTTACATGTAGTTTCAAATCATAAACCACACAATACTGTCTGTACCCCACTATTATGTGTGCCATCTAAATGCAAGTCATCTATTACTATTCAAATTCCAAAGGAGAGGGTGGGGGTCATGTTGATGGATTCAGCCACTTTTTATTTTTGTATCACTGACTAATCATTGGAAAACCTTTTTTTAATAATGTTGATTATTTTGCTAAGTGCTAAAATAACCACAGCAGCTGTGTGCACTGACATGTGAACAGAATGTGTAATCATTTCAACTTTATGATTAAACATTCCAAAAATATGCAAATGATAATGACGTGCCTCACAATATAGTGTAGAAATACTCAATATCATTTCATTCTATTAAAATATATGGAATGTCTCATTGATTTTGCAAGAATTCCACAGCATTTTAACACTTGGAGTATGTTTAAACGGCATATTGCGGCACACACAGGTACCTGCACTATTGAAAGTATGTTCTGGCCAGCAAGGCAGCTCCCTGCCTCATATACCTTGCTATTTCTCTCACAAAGTAAATGTGAGGAATGGTATATTGTGGTTTTGACTCTCTTTTTGCTTCAAAATATGGTGAAAACTGTGATAAAACTGCAACCCTGGGCACAGATATATGCAGAAATAGCTGAAGGGCTTACAGTTGTCACATGACTGGTCAGTAGGTCTTCAAACCAATCAATGGAACTTCAAGACAACACAGAGAAGAGGAGGAGACTGTGAGATAGGTAGGTATGTGTATGTATGTACGTATGTATATATGGACACTGCACAGTACCACTGCTTTGGTTCTATATGCTGGGTGTAATTCTCACTATCTGATTTCATTCTTTATGGACACTGCACAGTAGCACTGTGAGTTGCCCAAACAGCAGCATGTGTCATACTGACACAGTATATAATATATTAGCATTCAGGAGTATGCTAATACATTATACATGCAGAGGCGTCGCTAGGCATGTTTATTCGGGGCACAAGCCCCGGACAATCCTGCTTGTGCCCCGAATCTCAGCCCGTCGGGTTGCAGGCAGCTATGTGCCTGCAGCTCCGACGATCTCCTGAGCTGTGTGCGTCTTCTAGACACACAGCTCAGAGCCGTTCTTCAGTGCAGGCAGGGAGGGAGAACGACTGCGTGAGGTGCCGGGCGCTTAGCAGGGAGGAGGGGGCGACTGTCACTCACTGAAGCTCCTGACTGTCAGGACTTTATATGCTGCAGCCGCGTTCAGCACCAGAGCCTGGCAGTCAGGAAGCAGCACACAGCGAGTGAGGAGCTCCGCCCCCTGCTGTGCTGATCCCGGGTCCCTGCAACTACACAGCCTTGGAGGCAACAGCAGCAGCATCCACAGGTGCCCAAAGAGGTCTCAAATGAGTGAGTAGCCTCACTGTAGAGACCATAAGGGGAACACCACAATAATAAGGGGAACACCACATAATCTTCATGAATCTTAACTGTGCTGAATGTATATATGTGTGTGTATGCATGTGTGTGCATATATGTGTATGTGTGTATATATGTGTATGTATTGTGTGTATACATGTGTGTATATATGTGTATTTGTGTATGCATATGTATATGCATGTATGTGTGTATGTATGTGTGTATGTGTATATATGTATGTGTGTGTATGCATGTGTGTGTGTTTATATATATATATATGTGTGTGTGTGTGGATAGATATATATATATATATATATATATATATATATATATATATATGTGTGTGTGTGTGGGCATGCATATGTATGTATATGTATATGTGTTTATATATATGGATATATCTATGTGTGTGTGTGTGTGTGTGTGAACATGTGTATGTACTGTATATATGTGTGTTTATGTGTATCAACACACATATCAACAATATTGCCCCATTTGTGTCACTAAACATATTCCTGCCTGTTCTGTCCTTTATACATGTTAACTACAACCTGATGATGAATTGTATCTGAATATCATTTTTTTTTATACCTGTCATTTGTCAGGGTTGCATATGTTTCTAGCTGCTGCAGCCAGACAACGGGTACGTTCACACGGCGTAATTGCGGGATGCATTTTGTGGTGTATTTGCGCTTTAATACACCTGACATGCGCACCACCGCAATTGCGTAATTCATAGCTCTCTATGAGAGCTATGAATTACCATGTCGATGTACAAAACAATGGTATTGTACGCTGAAGGAGAGAAGTGACAGTCCCCTTATTAGAAGCAGCAGGTCACTTATTTTTATGGGTGGGTTCTGTGTGCAGGGAAAACAGGTAACCATAGCACTCACCGCTATGATTTTACCGTATTTGCGGGGCGCACTTTGGGCACATTACAGCACAGTTATGCCCCACAAATACGCTGTGTATGTTCACACAGTGTAATGTCTTTCCGTACTTCAGCGCGTAATTGCGCTTCAATACACCCCGACGTACGGGCCGACATTATAGTAATTCATTGCTTTCACTGAGAACTATGATTACCTGTTCTGGGGAGAATAAATATTAGCGAGAGCTTCAGAGGGACGCGCTGGCACACTTTTTTCTCTGTAAAAATCCATGCCACAGTTCATGGGGCGTGAAAAATGCCGTGTGATCCCCGCCCTACTGAGAAAAACTTAATACAGGGCCCGGACCCCGGATGTTTTGGGACCCTAGCAACGCCCCTGTATACATGTATATTAAAGTATAAAAGTAATTATCCCTTAATGTGATTGAAAAAAATATAAAAAATAATAAACTAAAAAAATGAATATTTAATACAAAGATAATTGTGTAACTATTACACACAGGAACCCCCCACACATACACACATATTATGTATCCACAGGACAGTGTAAACCTGTGGAACTAATTTAACAGGTTCTTTAGTGTGGAACTTGAATGGGGTGAAAAATAAATAAAACTAAACAATTTTGGTTTTATATCAGTGACTCAGAAATGTATGTGTATTCTCAAACCGTCCCCCCCACCCAAAAAAATGAATTCTCTTACATAAAAAGGGCTCATACAGCTGAATCACTGAAAAAAATTAAAAAGTTGCAAATTCTGAAATGTAGGAAGGCAATAACTGAAAGATATAACTAGTCATTAAAGGGGTAGTCTCACTACAAATATTAGCTTTCAACATGAATGGACTGTAAATAAAGATGTTTTCTAAATACATTGCTTTTTTTTTTTTTCTTTGTTGAGGAGATAAAAGGGATGTTATCAGCTCTGAGTGCACTCAGGTTTCTCTAGGTTACCAACCTGCTCTGTCCTTCTGTTTTACTTTTCTGATAGCGGGGATGATGTCATCAATAGGTTGGCACACAAAACTACCAGCAACTTGAGAGCATGAGTTTTATCTTATCTAACAAGCAAAGAAGACTAATTACTTTTGTTTACTTTAGCCATGAAACTTCTTTGGACTATAGATAAATATCTCTCTACGTTGATATTACTGTGATCAATTTCTATATATCTTGACACAGCAAAGTGCATTATTTCATCATCATGTTTATTTGCCTATGCTGTAACATGATTCCATACAGTAACTGCATACACTATTAATTGGTTCTAGGACAATCATTGTAATTTGAAACCATAATTCTCTGGAAAACTGATAATTGGCTCTGAAGCCCAAAAACATTACCCAATATAATGCAAAACGTAGATTAAAGAAAATCAAGCAGATATCTAATGCAAAAAATGTATTATCTACAGTACCTATAACATAAAGAACTGCTGGAAGTTGGAAATCACTTTCTATATTGAGGACAGGAGCTTTTTTGAGTCATGTACTTTATACACAATGGGGCGCATTCATCAAGGCAATTGCACCAGAATTCTGGCACAATTTGTGGCAAAAATAATGTCGTTTATGCTTTACATCACATTTACTATGTGTTTTAGACATTTTTCAGACACTTCTGTGTCTAGTCCAACAAAGGGGGGACAACCCTGTAAAAGGGTCGTGGCTACATGTAAAAGGGGTGTTACCTAACAGAATTTTGTCGCGATTAGTGGCATAAAAGTAAGCCAACTTAATGGTGGTACAAAGATAGACTAGACAGTTCTAACCTGAATCAGATTTATCAACACAATGATAAATGTGACAAATTGTAAGACTGTCTAGTCTAGCTTAAAACTGTCTTACAGTTAGACACTATTGATAAATGTGCCCCAATGTACCAGAAAAAAGAAAATGGGGACCTCACCTTGTGCCTAAAGAAGCCGCTCATCCTGGCACTTGTAAAGAGCCGGACAGTACATGGAGGACTGCACTGTCCTGGCGAGAGGCGCTGCTAGCCCACCATTCACTGCATGAACTTCACTAATACAGATGATTTACAAATGTAAAATGTTCATGATAATTGGTTGGATCTTCCATCAATCACATGAGCTGCAGATCTACAATGTCTCTGACATTGTATAGTGAGTGTGGTTTCAAGATACAATGTCCAAAAAAGACAATTGTATGTAGAAAATATTATATCCTTTTAACTTGAGAGGACACTGTATCCCTGTATTATGATGCTTGTTTTCTCCCCCCTGTTCGGTAACATTACTGTGTGCATCCTGTTCCGATATTTTACAGTGTACAATAACCTTTCCCATGAAGCAGAATATTTTTATTATCAAGGTACTGTAACATAAAAGTGTTCGCTATACCTGTGCTATCACTTCAATCTGCATGTGATTGCTGTTCTGTGATATCACTTCATCCCTGCATTGTGACATCATTGTAAGCCTTATTCCAGTGCTGCCTTTATTGGTCATTGTTTCTGCCCTGCAATCAGTGTGGGACTGGCCTACCATAGGATCCTCCGGAGGGCCTTGGGTCAACACATATACTGACAGTTATCAACTGTATGCGCGTCCTGAGGACATGCACACAGTTAGAAACATGCCTCAGAGCTCAGGGCCCACCAGTAAATTACCGGCTCTCCAGTGGCCCTCAAGTTCGGCAGCATGTACTTATTTGTATGTACGTCTTTGGGACGCACATGCAGTTAAAACTTATGAACGCTGACTACTGTGGGCCGCAATCAAAGCCAATGGCCCATTAAAGTAAGCAGTACAGGTGATGTGATATATTGACCATGCTGCCTGTGCTGCTGTATCTCCTAAGCCAAAAAGTGTTGGGCTTAGGCCTGAGGATTTTGGCCTACTCATTGGGAGCAGCGTCTTTGCATAGGTGGCATGATGGTGTCCTGGTCACATGCTGGACACAAGCTCCCAACGTGAGCTGTCTGGCGGGGGAATGGGAAGAAGTAAGTATCTATTTTTCTTTATTTTTTCAGAGGGCCTACATATCTACTCACAGGGGCTCTAAATCATAGTTGCCAAATTTTGAAAGCAGAAAAAATTTGCATGGACATGCCCATCTTGTTGCTGTGCCACTCCCCTTCAAAAGCCACACCCACTCCACCTAACTGCATAATGGCTTTGGAAGAAAGCCAGGTAGATGCTCCCTCTAGCCAGGTAGTGCCCTTATAGCCAGGTAGTAGCCCCCCATAACCAGGTAGTGCCCCTTACAGGCAGGTAGATGCCCCCTTGTAGCCAAGTAGATGCCCCCTTGTAGCCAGGTAGATGCCCCCGTTGCAGCCAGGTAGATGCCCCCCTTGCAGCTAGATGCCCCCGTGCGGCCAGGGAGAGCCCACTTTGGAGCCAGGTAGTGCCCCCTTTGTAGCCAGGTAGAGGCCCCCTTTGTTGTAGCCAGGTAGAGGCCCCCTTTGTTGTAGCCAGGTAGTTGCCCCCGTGTTGTAGCCAGGTAGTTGCCCTCTTTGTTGTAGCCAGGTAGTTGCCCCCTTGTTATAGCCAGGTAGTTGCCCCCTTCTTGTAGCCAGGTAGTTGCCCCCCTTCTTGTAGCCAGGTAGTTGCCCCCTTTGTTGTAGCCACGTAGTTGCCCCTCTTGTTATAGCCAGGTAGTTGCCCCCCTTGTTGTAGCCAGGTAGTTGCCCCCCTTGTGGTAGCCAGGTAGTTGCACCCCTTGTTGTGGCCAGGTAGTTGCCCCCCGTGTTATAGCCAGGTAGTTGACCCCCTTGTTGTAGCAAGGTAGTTGGCCCCCTTGTTGTAGCCAGGTAGTTGCCCCCTTTGCTGTAGCCAGGTAGTTGCCCCCTTCATTGCAGCCAGGTAGTTGCCCCCTTTGTTGTAGCCAGGTAGTTGCCCCCTTGTTATAGCCAGGTTGTTGCCCCCTTGTTGTAGCCAGGTAGAGCCCTCCTATAGCTAATAAAAATAAAATACTAAAAGCCACTTACCTCACCATGCTCCCTGCAACCCGTCCAGCTCTGGACATCTCCCGGCCGCCGACTCAGCGTTGCAGGGGAAGTGAGTGCAGCCGTGCGTCACACCCCCTGCGACGCTGATCTGTATGTACAGCGTACACCGGCGATGTAAGTCAGGGGGAGAAGGAAGGAGGGGAACGATCCCTCCTGCGTTCTCCCTGTACGGCAGCTGCACGGAGCGTGCAGCTGCTGACTGACTGTTCGGCTGCGGCCACACACGTCAGTGAAACTCGCCGGGCGGGTGAGCGGCTGCTGCGGCCACTTCACCCGCCTGTAGGAGCGGCCCAGCGGCGCAAGAGTAGCGCACAGGCGCTACTCTGGCGCCGCGGTCAGTTAAAGAACCCCCGCAGCCTGCTGGTGGCGGAGGTTCGCCAACTCTGCCGGGGCGGCGGGGGGGGGGAACCCCCATTAGCTGGACCCCCCGCCAAAAGCGGGAGAGTTGTCATGTATGCTCTAAATACCTACTTACACGGGTTCTGTATGCCTACCTACAGGGGGATTTTAAACTTACGTGTAGGGAGCTATATACCTAGAGGGGGCCTATATAACTACTTACAGAAGGCTTATGTATCTACCTACAGGGGGTCTATATGACTACCTACCTTCAGGGGGCCTATACATCTACTTACAGGATGTATATATACCTACGGTGGGCCTATTTTTCTTTAGGGGGCTTATAAACCTAGCTACAGAGGACTAGATACCTACAGGGGGCTTATATAAATACTTACAAGGGCCTACCTACCTAATTTTTGGGTTCTTTTATACCTATTAGGGGCCGATCTATCTACAGCGGCCTATATATTTATCTACAGGCAGTCTAACTACCTACAGAGGTCTAAACCTGTCTACAGGGTTTTTATATAACTACTTTCATATGGACCTTTATGCCTACAGGGGAGATCTACCTACATGGGTCCATATATTTATCTACAGAGAACTAAATAATTATCTACAGGGGCTTATATAACTACTTTCATGGGCTTAAAATTTTCCCACAAGGGCTAAAAACCAATTACAGAGGGGTTATGTACCTACAAGGTTTCTACCGACAGGGGTCTACCTATTTACAAGGGGCCTATACACTCACCGGCCACTTTATTTGGGACACCAAGCATAACGGGGTTGGACCCCCCTTTTTCCTTTAGAACTGCCTCAATTCTTTGTGGCATAGATTCCACAAGGTGTTCAAACGATGCTCAATTGGGGCCAAGGGGCCCAAAGAGGCCCCAAGAAAATTTCCCCCACCATGACACCACCCCACCACCTGAACCGTTGATACAAGGCAGGTGGTCCATGCTTTTATTTGTTGACGCCAAATTCGACCCTACCTCCGAATGTCCCCCAGCAGAAATCAAGATCTCAACCGCAAAAATTTTTCCCAAACTTCTACGTCCAATTTCGATGAGCTTGGGCAAATTGGAGCCTCAGTTTTGGGGGCACCCCCTGTGGGTTTTTGCTCTGTAGCCCTCGCCTCAAAGTTTGCCCACTTGCGTTTAGAGATCTCTTCCCACCCTTGGGTTTTAACGGTGCTATTGAGTCACTGTTTCCTTTCTTTCAGCTCAACCACTGCCCATTCCCTTTGACCTCTGGGTCAACAAGGGATTTCCGCCCACAACTGCCCCCTCCTGGGTTTTTTTTTTTTCGGGCCTTTTTCTTAAACCCTAGAGTGGTTGTCATAAAATCCCAGGGGGATCAGCATTTTTTGAAATACTCAACCAGCCCTTCTGGCCCCAACAACCCTGCCACTTCAAAGGACTCAAATCACCTTCTTCCCCATACTAGCCGGTTGAACTGCAGGAGTTTTCTTGACCAGTCTACATTAAAACACTACCTACCAGTGAGTTATATTTAAGACAAGGGGTTATGTTAAAAGGCTCTACTGACAGGGTCTACCTAATAAAGTGGCCGGTGAGTGTATATCTACCTACAGGGAGCCTTTACATTTTCTTACATGGAGCCTTTATATCTACCTACAGTGGGCCTATATACCTAAAGAAAAGTCTACATATCTACAGTGGTCCATATATTTATCTACAAGGGGCTTATATATCTAATTATGGGGGCCTATATACCTACCTAATTACCTACATACAGAGGGCCTATATACCCCCTACCACGACCCTATATACCTCTATTATAGGGTGTTTACCTATCTGCCAACCTAATTTTGTAAGTCAGCCTATCTACTATATTGGGGGTTTACTTACCAATTATATAGGGGCACAAAAAAAAAAGACTACAACTTGGTACACAAACAGGAGCCCAATAGCCATTTGGTGGACATTATACTGTCTGGGGCACAAGGGGGTCATTATTACCATTGGGAGCGCTATAGATGGGGAGTTTGTACAAAAGTAGGAATTAGTAGCGTAGTTATGGAAAAGGGATGAGTCTAAAATGTTTACGTGGTAAATTCTGCAGGGATGAGTCATGGGTGGGGCAGGTTGATTTGGCGATCTGAACAAGATTAAGAAGAAAAAAGGGAAGAGAATAACTCATCAGAGAAGGGAATGACTCATCTGAGAAGACCTCTTCTGTGAGTCCCTGAATGTAACTGTACTGTAATAACTTTACTGTAATAATTTATATATGTGCAGAGAGAGCCTGGTTTACTACTCTATGGTCAATGCATAGCGGTAATATTAGTCGTAGTATAATGGTTTATATTCTTTAACCCCTTAAGGACCCTGGACGTACTCATACGTCCCAGGGTCCCTAAGGGGCTATGCAGGGCGATCGGCATTGCCGTAGCATACCTGCAGCGATCCGACGGCCGGACATGGCAGCGGGGTGCCCTGTGAACGCTCCCGTCACTGCCATGTCCTGGTTTGCCCCACTTCCAGCCGCAGACAGGAAGTGGGGAAACCGCCATCTTGGTACAGTCTAATGCATTGTCTATGCTATTTTAATGGCTTTTCTTTTATTTCTAGCCTGCTGTGATGTGTTTGTAATCACTAATAATATTATAATAACTCAGTTGAATTGATTTTCTAATTTTATATTATTTAAATCATCAATTTTATAACATATAATTTAATATTAATTTTACATTATTTAATTTTTTTATATGATATCATTTTATATCATAGTTGCCAACTTTTGGAAATGGAAAAGCAGGGTTTTAAAGGGGAACGCTACGCGGCATGTAAAAAAATTTGCTGGACAACCCCCATCTTGGGGTGGCCCCCCCCTTCAAAAAAGCCACCCACTCCGCCTAACCAAAGGGCTTTGGAAAAAGCCAGTAGATCCCCTTTTATAGCCAGTTAGCCCCCCCAAAACCAGAGTCCCCTTACAGGCAGGTAATTTGCCCCCTTTTGCCATTAATCCCCCTTGTACCAAAAGGTAAATGCCCCCTTTTTACCAGTAGTTCCCCCTTTAGTACCAGGTTTGCCCCCCTTTATACCGGGGTAATGTCCCCTTTAGTAGCCGGGTATTTGCCCCCTTTAGTAGCCAGGAGGTCCCCCCCTTTAGTACCAGGCAGTTGCCCCCTTTTATGCCAGTTATTTTTGCCCCTTTTATCCAGGTAGGTCCCCATTTAAAGTAGCAGTAAGCCCCCCTTTAGAACCCATTAGGTGCCCCCTTTAGTACCGGAAAACCCCCTTTAAGTAGCCAGCATTGCCCCCTTTAGTAGCCAGGTAGGGCCCCCTTTAGTAGCCAGGTAGAGCCCCCTTTAGTACCAGCAGTTGCCCCCTTTAGTAGCCGGAATTCCCCCTTTATACCAGGTAGGTCCCCCCTTTAGTAGCCACGTTACCCCCTTTATAGCCAGTATTTGCCCCCTTTAGTAGCCAGTATTGCCCCCTTATACCAGAAAAGCCCCCTTTAGTAGCCGGGAAGTTTGCCCCCTTAGTACCCGGGTAGTTGCCCCCTTTAGTAGCCCAGGTAGGTGCCCCTTTATTACCAGGCAGTTGCCCCTTAAGTAGCCGGGGAAAGTTCCCCTTAGTAACAGGCATTGCCCCCTTTAGTAGCCATTTAGTCCCCCTTTAAAGTACCCAAGCATTCCCCTTTATAGGCCAAAGGAAGTTTGCCCCCTTTAAGTAGCCAGGGTAGTTGCCCCCTTTAAGTAGCCGGTAAAAGCCCCCTTTAGTAGGCCATGGGGCAGTTGCCCCCTTTAGTACCAGGTAGGTTGCCCCCTTTAGTAGCCAGCAGTTGCCCCTTTAGAAGCCAGATATGGCCCCCTTTAGTAGGCAGGTTGAGCCCCCTTTATTAGCCAGGCAGTTGCCCCCTTTAATAGCCAGAAGGTGCCCCCTTTAGTAGCCAGGTACTTGCCCCTTTATAACCAGGTAGGTGCCCCTTTATTAGCCAGTTATAGCCCCTTTTGTAGCCATGCAGTTGCCCCCTTAGTAGCCGGGTTTAGTGGCCCCCTTTAGTACCAGGCATTGAAACCCTTTAGTAGGCCAGGTTAGTGCCCCCTTATAGCCGGCAGTCCCACCCTTTATTACCAGGTAGTTTGCCCCCTTTAAGTAGCCAGTGTTTGCCCTCTTAGTAGCCAGGTAGTTGCCCCCTTTAAAGTACCAGGTAGTGCCCACTTTAGTAGGCAGGTAGAGCCCCCTTTTAGAAGCCAGGTGGGTCCCCCTTTATAGCCAGTAGAGCCCCCTTTAGTAGCCAGGCATTGCCCCCTTAGTAGCCAGGTAGGTGCCCCCTTTAGTACCAAAGGTGGGAGCCCCCTTTAGTAAGCCAGGCAGTTGCCCCCCTTTAGTAGCCGGGGAATTTTGCCCCCTTTAGAGCCAGGTAGGGGGCCCCCTTTAGTAGCCAGGCAGTTAACCCCCTTTAAGTAGCCAGGGTACTTTGCCCCCTTTAGTAGCCAGGTAGTTGCCCCCTTTAGTAGCCAGGTAGAGCCCCCCTTTAGTAGCCGGGAAAAGTTGCCCCCTTTAGTAGCCAGGTATTTGCCCCCTTTAGTAGCCAGGTAGGTGCCCCCTTTAGAGACCGGGCATTGCCCCCTTTAGTAGCCAGGTAGTTGCCCCCTTTAGTAGACGGGCATTGCCCCCTTTAGTAGCCAGGTAGGGGCCCCCTTTAGTAGCCAACAGTTGCCCCCTTTAGTACCAGGAAGTTGCCCCCTTTAGTAGCCAGGTAGTTGCCCCCTTTAGTAGCCAAGTAAAGTACCCCCCTTTAGTAGCCAGGCAGTTGCCCCCTTTAGTATACAGGTAGGTGCCCCTTTAGTAGCCGGGAAATTGCCCCCTTTAAACCAGATAGGTGCCCCCTTTAGTAGCCAGTAGGTCCCCCTTTAGTAGCCAGGCAGTTGCCCCTTTAATAGCCAGGAAGGTCCCCCTTTAGTAGCCAGGTTACTTGCCCCCTTTTGTACCCAGGTAGGTGCCCCCTTTAGTAGCCAGGTAGAGCCCCCTTTTGTGGCCAGCATTGCCCCCTTTATTAGCCAGGTATTTGGCCCCCTTTAGTAGCCAATTTTGCCCCCTTTTAGTACCAGGATTTCCCCCCTTTAGTAGCCAGGCAGTTGGCCCCCTTTAGTAGCCAGGTAGTTGCCCCCTTTAGTACCAGGTAGTCCCTCTTTAGTAGCCAGGTTTTGGGCCCCCTTTTAGTAGCCAGGTAGAGCCCCCTTTATAGCCAGACGGTTGCCCCCTTTAGTAGCCAGGTAGTTGCCCCCATTAGTAGCCAGGTAGTTGCCCCCTTTAGAAGCCAGGTAGTTGCCCCCTTTAGAAGCCAGGTACTTGCCCCCTTTAGTAGCCAGGTAGGTGCCCCCTTTAGAAGCCAGGCAGTTGCCCCCTTTAGTAGCCAGGTAGGTGCCCCCTTTAGTACCGGCAGTGCCCCCTTTAGTAGCCAGGTAGAGCCCCCCTATAGCTAATAAAAATAAAATAATAAAAGCCACTTACCTCACCAGGCTCCCTGCAGCACGGCAGCTTATTCCTTACACATAACTTCATTTATGGGCATCTATAGTTTAATGTCTTCACCTTTTTGGGTTGGATGGGTTGTTATCAACATCTGGTGAAATTTCAGGTCAGTGGCACCTTTAGAAATAGATTTACTTAGAAAAATGATGACATATTCAATACTTATTTTACCCACTGTATAGCTGTGTATGTACACTGCTCAAAAAATAAAAGGAACACTTAAATACCTAGATCTCAATGAATGAAATATTCCAGTTGCAATTCTTTATTCATTACATAGTGGATGCACTGAAAACAATAAAACATAAAAATGGAGTTCTGCATTTGAAATTATACTCAAAATCAAAGTGGAAAATCATATATCAGGCTTAGCCAACTCCAGAAATGCCTCAAGGCAAGGAAATGAGGCTCAGTAGTATGTGTGGCCTCCATGTGCCTGACATTGTAGTGTACAGGATTTTACCCCCTTTGCACCTGTTAACCCTTGTAAGTATTACAGGTATGATTATATGCTGCACTACAGTAAATGCACTACATTGCTATTTTGGACTGTAGTTGATTGCAGGTGTTATACCAGGTAAGACAATGGTGATGACATGTAACCGCACTGTGTGAAAGACTGAGATCTGCTAAGTCATGATGATAATATTGCTGTCTGTAAATGTATCAGCTATGCAGCCAGGAGGGAGGGGTGAGAGAAGTTGCTATTGTAACCTAGTTTGGGGTACACAGGTAGGAGTGAGCACCCCAAAAGCATATAAATTGGCCTTAGATTAATTGGTGGTGTAGTGGTTAGACCTTTGTCAGATCACAGGAGAAGATGAAGGGAAAGACTTAACCCTTGGAAGCCTGGTCATGGATTCCTGAGAAACTAAAGTTCTTTATGGAGAGAGTTGCTGCCTAGCTGAGCATGGAGGATCTCTTGGACAGGTACACTGAGGTGTGTACATGAGATGCAGTGCAATAGTGAGTCCCGTGCCGGCCTGCGGAACAGATGGTGTCCAGATCATTGTCTCTGGCCTGGCCCATCTAGGTTTAATTCTCCTGGGGTTGCTCCGCTATCCCCTTGTAGTCAAAGCTGGAAGTTGCCACAGGATGTCAGTTCTCCTGGGGTTGTAAGACTCCATGCAGTACCAAGACTGCATCAGAATAAGGGACAATTTATTTACAAGGGAACTCTACTGGCTGCTAGCTGCAGCACAAGTTGAGGAAGGACTGTATGTAACTGAAGTAATGCTGTGTACAAGATCTTGCCGATAAATAAAAATGATGAGTTATTCTTGTTTCCAAAACATTAACCCTTTGTCTGCCTCATGCTTTCTGCACAACATCGTGGGCACCTCCCTACAACACCACAACATTCATACAGCAGGAGAGGACCACTGATCGCATGGAGTGGGCCCCAGGGGTGGGTAAGATCTACTTTAAGCTGCAGGTATCCCCCACCACTGTGGTGAGGTCCGGGGAAGGTGTGAGAGGTTTTGGTGAGTGACTGCCACCATGACAAGTGTGAGAGAGGACTAAACTCTAGCCACTATCACTCCCATATTCCTCTCTGCTGCTTGATCCCGTTACCCACCACAACCTCCCTACAACATCTGGGCATGCTTCTGATGAGGTTGCGGATGTTCTCCTGAGGGATCTGCTCCCACACCTGGATTAAAACATCAGTCAACTCCTAGACCAGTGTTTCTCAACTCCAGTCCTCAAGATCCACCAACAGGTCATGTTTTCAGGGTTTCCCACAGAATGCACTGACAATAATAATATCCACCTGTGCAATGCTAAGGAAATCCTGAAATGTGACCCGTTGCTGGGTCTTGAGGACTGGAGTTGAGAAACACTGTTCTAGACAATCTGTGATGCAACGTGGCGTTAACAATCAAAGCAGGGTTCATCAGGGGAATAGAGGAGATTGGGTCATCTCGTGGATATCAATAAGGCTCATATCGCCGATTACTGCTTGAATTATTCTCCTCTATTCCCCTGATGAACCCTGCTTTGATTGTTAAGGGGGAAACGCGTCGGGATGAGGTGAAGGGATCGGAGGAGTTGAATGAGGTTGTATATTCACTTTTATACTCCTGCATTTTGTGCTGATCCTTTTCACTTGAGATTTTTGTATGAAGGAGTTAGTTGACATATTGATTATTATTCCATTATGTCCCTCTTGATTACCCCATAGAAGTTTAAAGTACCTCTTCAATATTAGATAAGGTTGCTACAGTTGCAGGATAATATAGTTTTCTTTGTTATCTTGGAATTAAGATCTTGATTGCCATTGTTTATTTGTGCATTTCAAATGTATGTTCCGGGCATTACTATTGGACATCTGTTGTAACTTTATTGCTTATGTATATCTTGGCACTTTGACGACTATTGTAAGTGGATTGTCTATTGCACCTAATCTATAAGGTACTTCTATATCAATCTAATTATCTGCTCCCTGTACTGATAGGACTAAAGCATTTGTAATATAAAGGGGTTTGCCTCCTATAGTGGGGCCGTCCTTTTCGGGACGATGACCCTACCTTTGTAAGGGATTGATAGGGACATATTGAGGGATAGAGTTCTGTATCTTTAGTATCATAAGATAGAGTGATTCCACTTTTGATAGTGTGGTGTTAAGGAGTTTAAAATAGAGATAAATAAAAGGTAAATTTTAGAGATTGATAATGGTGTTTAGTTTCAGTGATTTTGTTGATCCCATACTCTTGAGTACTATTTGTTTTTTCTGTGAATTTTTTATAAAGGAATTGCCTCAGCCACAGTCAGTTTTGATGAATGGTGGATCTTCTACTTCTTTGAAAGCAGGTGAAATCTGTTTCCCCTGGGGCAGCGCTTTGCCTGCTCCATGTCATCAATTACACTCCTCATGTGGTGAGGCTGAAGATATGGGAGCAGTAGCACTGGCCGGACCCAATTCCTCTGGCTTTTGCACTGCATCGAACTAACTGGACCAACTTATTATATATTTTGGGAGTCGGAGTCGGTCCATTTTATGTCGACTGCTACTCCTGCAAAATAGGCACCGACTCCATGACTCCGACCACGACTCCACAGCCCTGTTTTATACAATATTGAGTGGTAAGCAGCATGACCCTCATATTGGAGAGCAGTGGATAGTTCTACATTGATAGGAGGCCAGTGTGACATGTTTTCATCTAAGAGAAAAGCAGGATCTATGACTTAGCTGATTTTCCTGGCACCCTGGAATGTTGATAATTAATAGCAGTTCCATCATCAGTGGGGAAATTAGTTAAAAGGACATTTTTCATTGGACAAAGATAGATCACAAAATGATTTTGTATTTATTTGCAGTATAATGAGAAATGTTTGCATTGCAAACTGAAATTCAAATGACTTGGATGTAACTAAAGCTGGTCTTAGAATACATATGGCAACTAATATAGCAACTTATATTCTGGGATGTAAAATAAAACATTGAATCTTTCAAGGCTTTAATAGCTCATTTATTTAAGATAAAATAAAATGTACTTGGGAAAAAATTTGGGTCCTCTTGAACCTGATTTTTTTCTTCTGAATTTAACTTGAGATCTATCCCTAATCCTGAACATAACCATAACCCTAACCCTGAATTGGAGTGAGAGTTCTTTTTGACTCTGCTCCCCAATGCTTCTGGACTCACCATGCTCCGAATAACTTCTGTCTATCGTCACTTCCATTCCAATATCACATAGATAATCCTAAGGCCGTGTTCACACGGCTTATTCCCAGGGAAATTTGTGAGCCGTATTGACCGCACAAATCCGCCGTGAATAAGGGGCGGACGGGGGCGGGGGCCGCGCGCGGGGGGGGCGGCGCTCCCGGGCCCATAAGACAATGCATTGTTTACGGCTTTGTCCGCGCCGTAAATAATGTCATGTCACTCTTTCCCCCGCGGCGGATTTGCCGAGCGGGAGGAGCGACGGATTCCACTGTTCTCAATGAGAGCAGTGGTTTAAACCGTAATTGCTGCCGCAGATTGGCGCCGTACTGAAGCGCAAATCCGGCGCGCAGTACGGCGCCAATACGTGGCAGAATAAGCCGTGTGAACGAGGCCTAAGGGTGCTTTCACACGGAGCGTTTTTTGGTGCGTTTTTTGTGCAGAAATGTACAGCATTAACTGCAGTGCCTTTCTGCACAAAAAATGCATCCAAAATGCACCATAAACACTTCATGTGAAGGCACCCTAGGGTGGAGTTGGACCACAAATGGTGTCAGATAAAACTGATGCTGGTGTGACAGCACTGTAGGACTAGATGTGCTTGGGAAAGAATAGGTTACTTTATTCAAGCCTGTTAAAAAACATAACCTTACCCCCAATTTTGGGTTATGGTTACAGTAGATTTTTTCGTAAATATAGCGCAACACCATCCATGAAAAAATTCTTAATAAAACAGTATAATAGATAAAAATAAATGGTTTCATCATACGCTATATACACACAAGTTATTATTGTGACCACCAGCTTATATCCAGAGTAACCACCATGTGCAGCAAGGATAGCAGCTTATTGGGCTGAGCGTGACTCAAAGTCCTAGTAGGTTGTCACAGGTATCTGGAGCCATGCTGACTACATCCCATAGCTGCTAGAGGATGCGTTGGAGAGGATCCATAGAATGAATGCGATGATAAAGTTGATCCCACAGATGCTCAATTGCGTTTAAGTATAGGGAATAAGGTGGACATGGTTAGTACTTGGAAGCCTTGCTTATGCTCTTCCAACCAATAACAGACATTTATAGCCATGTGACATGGTGCATTGTCTTGCAGGAAGATCCCATCCGCCCCAGGAAAGACAATTAGCATGTATGGATGTACATGATCTAAAAGGATCCATCCATATCAAAATCAGGTGAGAGGGCATTCCACATGGATGAGTGGGCCAGGAGAATGCTGTTGAACTTCTCCTCTGTAGTTTTTAAGCTATTGATCATAAGCAAAAGCTACATTATTTTTCTTCATCAGCCCCCGCCTTTGGCTTATTAACTAGACACTCTTATTAACCATAGTGTCATGAGTCATGCCGTGGCTAGTGCCTGCAGCGTTAGACACGTCTGTGTACCTCTTTTCTGCTCTCTACAGCATCTTGGCCTCATAGTCTGTTGGCCTCCTGCTATGGCAGCAGCTTAATTAGGGCCCATAAACGTGCATCTGTGCACCTGCAGTGATTTAAAGGGCCCACACAACTTTACAAAAGCCAATGCTCTATTACCCTGGTTATTTTATCATTTTATTCCCTTCCCCTTCCTCCTGTGATAGTTTGTTGGTTTCCTTTAGTTTGTTTAGAGAGTGCGGATGAGAGTGCTGTGTACGATTTTGTCCTTTGACCGTTTTCTCATTCCTAACCTTCCTGGTAGCCTGCTGCCTGTCCTAACCTTCTGCCTGCTACCCATTAATGATAGAACTCCATCTGCTGTGACATTTAGCCTGTCAACCAACCAAGTCTCTGCCTCTCTTTAATACCTCGCCTCCACACCAGTCATCACCACTAGCGACCGGGGAGTTGCATGCAGTGAATTCCAGATGTTTTCTATAAGACTCCACTCTTGTTGTTTTTCTAAGTCAAAACTCACGGCTGACATAGAGGATCTACCACCTGACTGGTGAGCGTGACTGCATTTATGAACCAGGAAAACACTGCTTGCTAATGCACAGAAAAACTTCGGAATGTAAAGAAATCACTTAACCAAATTCCTGTGAAGCCCATCCATGAGAACAGGTCCCGTTCACCCATTTTTTTTAACGACTCCTTTTTCATTAGCATTTTCACCATACAATACATAAAAATATCCATAAATGGAAAAAAATTGAAAGATTCTACCAAAAAAAATTTAAGTACAGGTTATCAATGAAAATCCCAAAAAATAAATTTAAACCAAAGGACAATCAAAATTTCAGAAAAAATAAAAAAATAAAAATTTT